>VZRE01005081.1:278257-294532 GCA_013396775.1 Cephalopterus ornatus
CTCCCCCCCCCCCCAAAAAAAAACCAAACCAAACCAAACCAACAATTTCAGGTTAAAACAACCTGGAAGTCATAGCTGCATGAATCCCGTGGTGGGACCTGAGCTTTAAGAATTATAGGGCACATGTTCAGGGATCTAGCTCCCCATCAGAACACTTACATGACAGGCTATCAGAAACATAATGGTAATATTCCAATGCTAAATGTAGCTATCCCATTAACTGAAAAGTTGAGGGAGTTGTAAGATCTGCATAAGCTTTCTTCAATGGCATCCACTTGTTTAAATAGTTTGCAGTGAAATCTAGGAGGACTTGTTTCCTACTTTAGAAGTTTTTGTGTGAAAGAAATAAAAAAATTTCTTTCCCAAAAGGGAAAAAATAGTGATACTATTGTCATTCTGTGTATGTGGTAAATGACGGATGTCACAAGTACATTTTATAAGCATGTTTGCCAGGTTTTAGTGCTGAATTTTTTAGGATTTTTCAAGAAATGAAGCAATTTTTTAATTCTCTGATAAGTTCTAGGCTCAGCCCTGGAAAATCAGAAAAGTACCACTGGTTAAAACCCAGCATTTTTTTTGTTTCACAAAACATTTTACATTCCTAACACCAGGCTTTCTGCAAGTCAAAAAGCAACACTGTGAATTTAAATAGCCCTTGAAGTGATTATTACTTTTTTTAATTGCCATTCCACAGCTAGAAATCTTACCAAGGTCACCTTGGTAAAATTATACATATGAGTGACAAGAAAAACAGACATAGCTAACTACAATAACTCAAAAAAACCTCTGAGTAATCTCAATTAAGTATCTCAATCTACCTGAGATACTTAACAGAGCAACAGGCTTCAGATCTCAGGAGGCAGAAAAACAACACAGTCTGGAGGAAGACAACACAATAGAAACTGGCAGGTGATACCAGCTTCATTAGAGACATGGCTAATTTGGATTCAAGTGTCATACTAATGAAACTATCCTCCAAAACATCAGTCAGTAACTCCAGTAAAGTTCATATAGAATTTTCTAACCTGGCTTAACATTTGTAGTTCGATTCATTTCAAAGTTCTACATTGACTTTCTAATGATTCCCTTCTGTAAGAATACACCATACAGAGGCAAAAGCAGAAAAAAAATACAACGCAGAACTTACGCAGACATTTTTACTCCACTGTGACTGCATTTCCTTGGAGTACTGGCAGCAAGATTCTTGCCAGCACAAAAGAGATTTGAACGTACTATGGAAAACTAACATGTTTTACCCACGCAGAAAAATAACTTAATTTTTCTTATATACAAAACCAGCACTGTTTATTAAAAAGCAATTCTTTAAAAGTTGAAGGCTTGAAAGGCACAGAGAACAAAAATTATGCATCCTCTTATTGCAGCTGTTGAGTGGCACATCTGGAACTGCCTAACATGCACACAGTAAATCGGCATTTGTGTTTCAGAGAAGAGACCCACAATTTGGGCCCTGGAAAGCCCTGGATCTCACAATAAGATTGTTTTACACTCATTGGATGCACACGGCTCTCCTCTTAAGCACCCTCTGAAGTCATTGCAAGCCTTTGCTCCTAATTCAAAGGGACAGTGGCTAAGGCTGTGGGGCACAACTATTTTTAAACAGTATTACAACTTAGGTAATAACAATAGCAGTTGAAAGCTCTTTGTGGATGCATAAATGCATTTTAGGCATTTGATAGTACAAACACTACCCCATAGTTTTTACTGTATCTCACTTCCCACTAGGATTATCATGTGACAATTATTATGAGGCAAAGAAAGTCACATGTCTGAAATGGAATGATGTCCAAAGAGGCTGTTATGACGAATCTTCTACTGCCAAGAGAATCAAGAAAAAGGTGAATCATTTCTTGGAACTCACATACTATATATCAGACAGGAACATATAAAAAATACATGTATCATCACTGTGAAGAATCCTTTGCTGTGTGCCATGGTTTAAAAAAGAGCTAGTTTCATCCTAATCTAACTTCTTCTTTTTCCATTCAGTTTCATCACTGACTCGAGCACAAGTCAAGAAAAGGCCAGGCCCATCTTTGAATTCAGAGCAACGACTGCTCTGTCTGGAAGTCCTACCGCTCCAGGTACAAGTGTGCCTTGCTCACAGAATGTATATTCAGTTCATGTATCTTATTTATTCATTTGTTATTCTCTGCTGTTTTGACCCTTATTGCTCTCTGGGGGCACCCAAAGTACTTCCAAAAGAAAAGAAGTTTCCAGGAGAAAGGCAGCAGCAGCTCTGGGTTTTCTAGGTCCCTTACAAAAAATTTAAACCTACCTGAATCATACGTCCAGTGAATTTTGAAACAAATTGGGTGAAACTATTAATGTTCGTTGCTGCTGAAATACAAGTCTCATTTAAAAATGGGATCAGCCTGATTGTTGGATCATGAAGGTTATTTGGAAAAAGCCTCACTTGTACTTTTCACTGCAAATCAAGGTTTGTTTTCCCTCCATCTCCTTTTTGTCTCCCTCTGAAATTTACTTACAATCAAAACAATAAACAAGTAAAATTCCATTCCTTTGGTCTCACTCAAGAAAAAAAAAGACGCAAGAAGAAGGGGAATAGGAATCCCAAGTCTTTGGTGAGACTGGAAATCTAACCCCAATTTCTCAACAGTGACCGGCAGCTAAGAACATGTATTCAGTGACATTTGGAAAATAACATAATCCAGCTTCACAAACCAACCAGCTTTGCAGCCTACCATTTAAAGCCTGATGAAGGCAGTGGGATCTAGTTGGATTATAGGAAGATGTTCAAGCCTCATGTGAGATTAGGATTTCTTATTTTGCAGTTCCATAAACACTCAGACAGCAACTTCTCTGATCCATGAAGCAGGTATGCACTATAAGGGGGTATTGATCTCTTTTCCCAATTAACAAGTGAGAGAAAATGGCCTCTGGTTGCACCAGGGGAGATTTATATTGGATATTAGGAAAAATTTCTTCACTCACCGTCCCTGGAGGTATTTAAAAGGAATGTAGATATGACACTCAGGGATGTGGTTTAGTGGTGGGCTTGGCACTGTTAGGTTTATAGTTGAACTCAATGATCTTAAAGGTCTTTTCGTACCTGAATGATCCTATTAGCATATTGGCAACAGACTGAGCCAACTACCTGACAACCCTTTTGCACTATTTTTCAGTAAGCTCTTTCACAACTCACACACCTGCTGAAGGAGCTCTGCTACTCAAAGGCAGCTTTCACAGATGGGGAGCACCCCTCGGATGACATGGCTCATCATGATGTCCACAGGCATGACCAGCACATCATGTCGGCTCGACTTTGCTCCGTGAAGCTCAGGCTTACTGGGAGGTGCTTCCATTCAGGATTTGACACTGTCTCTGCTCTGGAAGCTAGGACTCAGTGGTAGTATCTATGCCACTAAAGGAAACAAAAAGAGCCTTAGCATAGAAAACAAACCATCTAAACAGTGCAGCTATTGGAATAGTTTGGGCATGAATTTGCCCAGGCCAGTTAGGACTGTCCCAAATAGTATAAGGATACAACTGGAGCATTATCAGGACCTTCAACCACCTGGTGGATTTGATGAGACCATCCAATCTGTTGAGAGAGGAGGATTTAGCAAACAGGTTGTGAACTGAGACATGCTCTTTTGCTTTAGTTTTATGGCTAGTGAATAAACCCTGGCCTGGTTTACTTAATAGCAGGGACAGAAAATTGGCATAGTCAGGTGTTGCAAGTTTTGGCCTCTAGGTCTGAGCAAAACTCCATGTAATGTGCCCAAAGTCAGCACTACTACAGCTGCCGCTCACCAATTCTGCACCAATAGCAGCCCTGGATGGAACAAGGCTGGATCTAGCCATCCACAAATGTGGATGCCATATAAGTGGGCTTAGTGGCATTTCTCCATGATCTGCTACAGTCTGAGCAGACTGAGGTCACCCAGCTTCTTCATACACTGGATTTTCATGCATATTCAGGCAGCAATCTGGGAGCAAATTGTGTCCTGCCCTCACTGTCTTAGGATAGGGAGTAGTCAGCTGCAGCACAGAAGCCTTCCAATCCTGGTAGAGCCAAGGTCTCAGGCATTTTCTAAGGCAACTGAAAGGTCCAGGAACCACAGCAAGATATTTTGCCTGCTCTGCCCACGTCCCTGAATGCTGAGATCGCAGCTCTGCAGCCAGTTCTAACTCACATCTCACACATGCTCTCAACCAGCACACTCTGCCACAGAAATAGCGGGATCCATGATCATTTCTGACCACATTCATTTTTCTTCAGAAAGATGCTGGAGTATAAACATCATTCAACACGAGCAGCCTTTTCTTTTGTTTCCACAAAGTGGCATTTAGCTAGGCTTGGCAGAGGGAGGTAAGCCTCTGGGAAGACATTATCCTGACAGCAAACACTGGTGACTAGCTTTGTGTGTATGTATGTGTGTGTTTGGCAGACTCTGGATTCTAAATAAATATGGGTTATTAATAAAGTGCTAGCTGGAGATGGAAAATAAGATTGAACGCTTCATCTTCCCAGAGCTGTTTCAGGATCTTAGGGGGGAAATAAAGAACAAAGACAATGGAAAATGGAGACCCATAGGGGAAGGATTGCAGGGGGAAGGGAAGTCAATAAAGAGGAAAATAGCAGCAAGGAGGAGGCAGTAAATTTGGCTGGTTGTAAAAGAGACTCAAGCAAAAAAAAAAAAAGTAACAAAACACTGGTATAAACAAAATGTCAAGCACCTTTTGCCCCATTGAGTTTCAAACAAGATATGAAAACACACCACATGGACCAAGAACACTTGCAAGACACTGAGAAGGAGCAAGAGACAAACAAATAAATCTGAAAGAGAAAAAAGAAAAGGCAAGAAAACCAGGCATAACATACCCAGTGAAGGAGTCCCCATACCCCAGAGAGGCTTTAAAGCGCTGCAGGACTCTACAGAAATGATCATGGGACCCAGAAGGGCTCTGCTCCTGCCTTCACCCCCATTGACACACTACACAGCACAGCTGAGGCTTTCCCCTGCTCTTCTGTGCCTCAGGTCAATGCCTGTGCTTGAGAGACAAGCGCCAGTAGGTTCCCCTTTCACCTTGCCATTTTCATAACTTTGCCTTTTCCAACTCACATATTACACGTAACTTGGAACCACATTTTTGTATCTGCCTTTCTAGGGACTAATCACACGTGTTACTTCAGTGGCAGCGCTGTGATGTCATACAGTGTCACTACAATAACCTAACTTCACAAATGTCTTATGGAAGCCATGTAGGACTACAACGACCCTTAAACTTAGACTACATTCATTTTAGCCTAAGGAGTCCTTACATCGTTATACTTCTTAGTTAACATCAGAGCTACTTTTCTGGATCAAATGGCAAACTGCTATATCTATCTTTACATAGGTGTAATTAATTTATTTTTGCCAAGCAACAAAGCACCTCATTAACTAGGTCTCTCTGGCCTAGTTCTCTTCTATTTGTCCTACAATAGTCCTAAAGCAGTCATACAATTAATAAAGGCTACAGCTTACAGTTACTCTCGTATTTTTGACCGTGGCTATAGAGTGTTTCAAATTTGGCTGCCTGGAATTAATGGTCCCAGAGAGCAGTTTTATTTTCAGAGAGAGCATCCACAAGTCCCCTGGTTTTAGTGGCAGGCTTGCAGACATGAGTAATTCAGAATCTGGATAATTTACGCCTTCCTTTTATGTAGGAGCGGAGCCTCTTACCTCCTAGGGCTCTTGAAGCCTAACCTGGAGCTATTTCTTTAATTCTCACCAATATACACCACCAAACAAAACCTTGTTTTGAAAAGCACGTCGTCCTTAGGTTTTGAAACTCACTCAGGCTTTGATCTATCACCTTTGTTCTTCAAGATGAGATAGAGACTGAAACAATCTTTCAAGGCAATGGCATCAGAAAAAGACCACATTGTAAAACAAACTTATTAGTTCCACACATTCTTTTTCACACATGACTCAATACATACATTACAGAGGTGGGCTTACTTATTTTGCAGAAATCCATACATGCTGCTCAACACGCCCATGTGCAGACGAAGCACGCACAGGCAGGTGCCTCAGCAAAACACACTGGTGCAGTGGTCCACGAAAAATTTATATACTCATGCACACAGAGGCCAGGACATGGGAAATGCATTGTTCTTACTTCACAAACCTAGGTCAGCTATGTACAAGGAAGATGAAATAAAACTTGGTCAACCAGAATGCTAACTATTTGCTGCCACCCAGCAAAGACTTGGGGGATAAAAACCTAAAAGGCAGGACAGTTGGAAACCTTCCTACTGCCAGCCTTACTCTGGAGTACTGTTACCAGCAGCACCTTATTGAAAAAACTCTTCACACTCCAACAAGTGCTGTTCAAGCAGAGATAACGTATGATTCCTTTGCCTTACCCCTCTCAGCAGGAATACATGACACTCCTGTAAGGGCAATACAAAGTGTTCAGTATGAGGTCTCTTAAGTGTCTCTCAGCCTTAGATCTCATTTAAGCACTCGTTTCTACCACCATTACTGATGTTTTCTTCTACTCAGGTACTGGACCTTGTCATGAAAACACTATGATTTAACTTTGCAAGCACTGGATGATGCTTGCGAGAATATATTTGTGGGTGCTTATGGTAGGGTTGTGGAGAAAAATGAGCTGTTTTTACAGAATTATGTGACTTTATGCATATTTTGATAAGTGCATCAGCTGAAATAAAATATACCGATAAGGCAAGCATTCATTATCCCCTGCCAGCTAATTAAGTGGTCATTTGTATCTTCAACTAGATGTATCAGTCTGAAATCAGTCTTATGCATAACGGTTCTGTTTGAAGTGACATCAAAGCCTGAAATCAAGGCATTGCTACATGCAGCATGAAGGCAACAATGACAATTCTGTTTTGTTTTATTATTCAAAGAAGGAATTTCCAAGAAAAATGCCACTGGAGGCTAAAGCGCTATTAGAGATATCTAGCATACAAAAAGCTCAATCCCCTGGATGCGAAACAAGGGGCTCTGCAAAAACAACTGTTAGTTGCGGAGCTGGCTTCAACCTTTCAGGCAAAACATTTGAAATACCTTCTTCACCAAAAAAACCCCAAAATTCTCATTGACAAACAATCTCTTCTGCAAGCTTTACACTCACTTCTGTCCTTTGCCCTACAAAAAACCAGTTTCTCTCTTCAACAGACAAGGGAAGAATAGCTCAAAGCCCATGAAACTGGAAAAAAATCTTCCCCTCTTCTCAATTAACTGAGTGTACTTCAGCATCAATACATATACATATTTTTGAGCCCCTCCAGTAAATAGCATGAAGGACTGCAGCCAGTGTTTGTGTAACAGCTTTCCCTTACTCTGGGTCTCCTTTTCCATGAGGTCATCTGTGTTTCCTAAGGGGAGAAGCAAGGGATCATTGCAGCTTAGACAACCACATTAGCAGCCCACTCGCTCACAGGCAGGTGGTTCTGCTTGGTGTGCCCCTCTTGCTTTCAAGGCAGAGTAGAGGAGACTATTTATCCTGTTTTTCTCTACTTCTGCTGGTTTTCTCTCCAGTAAGGGAAAGAGAGGACCTTTATGTGTCTTTCTCCACCCAGAACAGGCAGCAAAGCTGTGCTATCCTGAAAGGTCCCAGCCACAGCAGTCTGGGGTAACTGCGAGAAATCAGTGGGAGTTCTCTCACCCACCACTCTGCTGAGTTACATATGATCCTGAACCAAACTGAGAGCAAACACATCAAGTGAAGGGCCTGACCCAGGTAGGCAGTAACTCCTTCTGGCAGGATAAACCCTGTTGCAACAAAGGGATTATTCACATGAGTACAGACTACAGACTACTCCAGGGACAGAGTAGTCTTCCTTACAAAGGGAAGAACTGTGTGAGACCACTGTGCACGCCACATGTAGTCATTCTCAATTACCCTCACACCTAAGGACATGCTGCTACCATCACCAAAATCTGTTTTCACTTCAGGCATTTGATGTTACACTTTCTTCCTGCCAAATACTTCCCGCAGCCTAGAGAAGAGAGAGGCGCTTTCTTTTCTTTTTTAAGTTAATCTGGTTACCAGCAAAGACAGGCATATCCCACAGAGTGACATGCAATGAAAAAAATTAAGAGTGCTGCTGCATTCCCGAGACACCCTTCCTCCAGGTATTCCACCCCAAATTTCAACAATCTTGGAGCAGATGCTGCCTGCAGTGGAGAGCAAATCTTCAGATGATTCATGGCTGGGGATTTCTAGCTGCCGCTGCTTGTCACCACACTGCTCAGAGGAGCTTATAAGCTTGCTGAAGGCAATAAGTAGCTTCTGAAACCCTGCTCATTCATATAGTTTCTACTTTGATGTATAAAACAGTAAAATCTATAGCCAGCACAACCCAAACAGAACAAAATTTTCTCTGCGCTTTAACAACACAGTTTTTTCTGCTGGAATATGGAATGTATAAGCAAAGGTTATAAAATTTGCTAGCTGCTCAAAAGGATTCCCTATCTGTGATAGGGTTGATTTATTTCTCAAATCCACACTATCTAATGTGCTGTGGCCTAACACTGTTCTTACTCAGCAATGTTGTTTCATTGTGATATGTCCTGGCACTAAAAGTCTCTACCTGTGCTGGTAAAGGAAACTCAGGTAGGAGGATATATGTGAAAGACAGAGATAAGCTGGTGACAGACTCATGGAAGGGGAATCATGGATGACACAGAAACCCCAACCCAGCTAAACTTTAGGCCCAGGCTTCACAAAACACACCTACCACTATCCACAGGGATTACTTGTGCAGGCACTACACAAGAGACTGGGAACCAAGGGTAGTAGCAGAAATGCAGTCACACTGAGCACCCGCTTGCTTGATGGCAGACACTGTGAGAAGTATCATTTGAAAACCAAAAAGCCCCTAGCCCCTGCCCTAAACAGCAAACAAGTACATTGTTTTGAGTATCTTAGGAATCTGATCCAAAGCAACTGGAGGAGCCAACTAAACCAACAGCCTTTGGAAAGAGGTCTTTCAAACTCCTTGGGGAAAAATATCTTTATCCCCTTAGTACTGATGTTAGTTGACAACTGCAAGTGCAGCTGTTTCTGCTTATTCATCCCCAGTCCTGTAGATACACTGAAGTTCTTGCAAGCAAATGGTTCCTCTCTATTCATGGGAATGCTCATGTTTTCAAACATATCTCGTGAAACATGGTTGAACGTGAGACTCAGAATAATAGAAACACCTCAAAACCTTATTCCTGGAATGAAGAGCATAGGCTGTACAGAGGCTCTGCACAAAGCTGCACTGAGAGTACTGAACATCGTAGGAATACAAAGACCACTTCTTCAAACCCAGTCAGACACATAAGCCAGGCTTTCCTACCAGCACTGGAAAAACTCAGTCTGTGCTCAGGACTCTTAAATGCAAAATATTAGCTAAAACATCATAACATTGATCTTCTTCAACCAGCTAACAGATCTTAATTCTTTCATCCCCAGTCTTCTCCATACTTAAAATGACAGCCTCCCTTCCCCGTGGATCCTGCTACTCTTAAGCAACCTCTCAGCCCATCACAAACATACGGCAACCACAGTCTCTCTCCACATGCTCCTCTCTGCTGCACCACATTAGCTGGCCCAATGGGCTACCTCTCTTGCCCTGGGTCACAAAGCCTAAGGCTCATAAGGGCTGGCTTGAGTCTGTATCTGTGTGCCACCTACCTTCCATTCTGACTAAGGAATTGGCTTCTCCAAACCTCTGCTTAAGTGACTGTTAAATAACCCAAGCTGCCCATACAGGCTCAGGAAAACTCTTGGTCTGAAAGTGTTGAAGTCATCTCCAAATATGAACTTCAACAATCAAGGGCATATGTCCAATACAAACCTATTATTCAAGGCATAAATGAAGCTCTGCACTAAATCGGGTCTACTTATATCTGACAAATACCAAGGAAAAATGCTTCAAAGGAAGATGCAGCAAACTCACTCTTGCATATTGCCTCTTATTAGCAATACTTAAAGCAGTTAACAAGATTCAGTTCAGTCCATGCTACCAATGAGGGAAACCAAAGTATAAGAAATGGGAACTGGTTTGTAAGCAGGAAAAGGAATTAAATTCCCTGCACCACACCCTGTCAGTTGCTTTCTCCATCTAGGGAGAGCATGTCTCCAAATATCATGTCTTCTTCCAACACAGGCAGGGAGAGGAAAAATCCCCAAACCCCCTTTAAGAATATGAAAAATATCTTCAGAACATAAGTCAAAATATTCATATTACCCATAAAAATGCAATCCCCTTTGAAAGAGCATGAAATGATAAAACAGTATTAAAATATTAATGGGCCACTAATCTGGTAAACAGCTTCATTAGGAGAAAACAGCATTTAGGGGAAAAAATATTTCTTCTTATTGCTTGTTCTGAAAGGAACTTGAAGCACAGCTGAGCAACTGGCTTTGGATGCATTTGCTCCACACCTAGCTCTAAGTCTCTGCCTGCAAAGACACAGGAAAGCATTTGTTCTGTTCGTGAAATCAGTGAGGCTTTTATCCACACACTTTGGCAATGGTCTCTGGTTGTATAATGATTTCCATATGTTTATCACATCTAAACAAGAGCAAAACAGCATAGTACCAACTGGTTCTGTTTACATTATGACCTTAGCCTTACATTTGTTTTTTTTGTTGGGGAGGTTTGTCAGCAGCAAGTGAATGCTATTCAAAGTACCTTTCGCTCTTTGACACCAAAATCAAAGACATTGCCAGTAGGAAAGGGAAAAATCTGAATTCACTAAACAAGAAGCAAGGTCAGAACAGCATGAACAGAATGCTGGATAATATAGAAGGAACTGGCAGTAACACCGGTGTTTAAAGTGGCCTGACATACCTCATTGTAAGACCTTGTTTTCAACTACTTATAGCTTTGTCAAATTAAATGGTTTGCCAGCAATTGCCTTTGCTAGGTGACTACCTCAGGCTGGGTTTTTTGTTTTGTTTTGTTTTTCCTGGGGTTGGGGCTTCAGAGAAAAAATGTTTCATTGTTTCTGAACATTGGAAACATTTTATTACAAAAAACACATCAGTTTCCCCTTTTTAGAAATAAATCGGCAAATCGGATTTGAACAACTTTCCAGTTGAGCAGTAGTAATGTCGTAGAACTAACTGGACTTCACAATTTTGCAGTGGTAGTTTTGAAAAAAAGAAGTCTTAATTGATGTCACAGGAAAAAGAATCCTGTGAAATAACATACTTGGCTTAGTCTTACAGAAATTCAGCAACAGTACATCAGCATCTTGTGCAACAGAACAACCGGCAGTGGGATTAACTCAGGAAAGGGAAAGGAGGCTGTCTGAAGGCAAAGCTGAAACCAGGACTGGCTGTAATAAAGGACTGGGACGGAGCACCTGAAGAGAGGAAGTTTGATTTAACACTAGATCATAGAATCATAGAACGGTTTGGGTTGGAACGGACATCAAAGATCATCTAAAGTTCTAATCCCTCTGCCATGGGCAAGGGCACCTTCAACTAGACCAGTTCTTCACAGCCCCATACAATCCGGCCTTAAACACATCCAAGGATGGGGCATCCACAACTCCTCCATGCAACCTGTTACAGTGCCTCGCTACTCTCATATATTCTTCCTACTCTATTTCAGTTTAAAGCCATTCCCCCTTGTCCTGTCACTACATGTAGTGACATTTGTAAAAAGTCTTTCTCCATTTTTCTTGCGGGTTCCCTTCAGGTACTGGAAGGCTACAATTATGTCACCCCTAAGTCTTCTCTTTTCCAGGCTGAACAAACCCAATTCCCTTACCCTTTCCTCATAGGAGAGGTGCTCCATCCCTCTAATCAACTTGGTGACTTTCCTCTGGACTCATTCCAAAAGGTCTATGTCCTTCCCCTGCTGGATGCAGCACTTAGGTGGGGTCTCATGAGAGCAGAGCAGAGGGGCAGAATCAAATCCCTTACCCTGCTGGCCACACTGCTTTTGGTGCAGCCCAGGATACAATTGGCTTTCTGGGCCACAAACGCACATGGCTGGGTCATGTCAGCCTCTCAGTCACCAGCACTCCCAAGTCCTTCTCAGCAGGGCTGCTCTTGAACTTCATCCCCCAACCTGTATTGATAGATGAGAAGTCCCAGGGAAACTGCTACACTCATCTATAAAGGGAGGACTCAAAAAAGCAGACAAATGAGTGAATCTTGGTAATGAGGAGAAATCAAGGGACGGGGATTGAAGACTGTTATGACAAAATGCATCAGGTTGAAAGAATTATTGGGAGAAAATTAGTTATAAGGGTCCCAACGTACAACTTCTGACTCAAGAACTGGGTCTTTTTTCTGGAATCTCCCTGTTCCTCAGCCAAAGGCCTGTGCTGTTGATCCAGCATCCATCACCACACTGCAGAATTTCAGTATTTCATAGTGCTACAAATAATCATAGTAAACAAAGCTGAAGAAATGACACACAAACACACCTTTGAGTGTGTTGAAACTTTAAGCTTCTATATGAAACCTTGACAAGGCCCTTTTGTGACACTGCCTTTGCTCTGCAAGGCACTCTTACAGCTATTTTCTGTTCTGCAGGACTTCTGAGAGCACCACGGGCAATGTGTGTCACCGCGGAAAGCACTGAGGACTTCAGTCAACCCATAAACCAGGCTTCATGAAACAACAGGAGCTTTGAACACTACAGCTCAATGGCACCACAATAGCCCAGATGCTCTTTTCAAACTAACCCAAAACACATTCTTTCAGTTTGATTTCTCTAAATAAAACTATCACCTGAAATGAAGTTTTCACCAGCAAATTCATATGCCTGAGCAGCAGAAGACTTTGATTCTCAGCAGTAATAAGCACATAACTATGACTGTCCAGGCACTGAAGTGCTGAGTCTAAAGGTAAAAGTATACCCTGCAGCAGAGAAGTGTTTCTGCACTATGCAGCTTAGATCTGGCCAGCGACCACAGGGGGAATGCTCACGAAACATGTCTGTGACAAAGCAGGCACAGGACAGGAAGGATTGCCTCAGTTACTGCAGACAACATTGGCATTATCACTTTACTCAAAACACATATCCTTTATTTAAATCCAAATGATACCAGCTAGTGAATATACCCCAACATCACCCTATATTAACCTGAGGTGCCCAACAAAAGGAATCATAATTCACAGAAACTGTAAAACATTTTTTGTGGAAAGTTGGTGAAACTAAATATAATGCCTATTTCCTAGGGCTGGGCAACAGCAGCAGACTTCTGACATGAAAATGCCCAGCTGATCCTCTGATCATCTCAGGTTGACAGAGGAACACCTTCAAGGAACACCTAAAGAGCTGAATCAGGTGTAATGGGGAGAACTTCAAAGCACTGCTGTGTTTTCTCCAGCTCGCATCAAGCTGGGACAGTCAAAGTAGCAAGAGGCACTTTCCCCAGGCTGAACACACCTGGATGTCGAAGTAAGTAGCAGCAATCAGACACAGCTGCAAATGAACTCCCTGCCTATGCTCTGCCATGTTAACATTACTAGCAAAAATTTCTGGAAAGGATTAGAAGTGTTTGCAAAATGCTTTGCGCCTAATGGCATGCATCTCCTGCAGCAGCCTTTGAGCTGCAGGAGGAAATAAACACACAACCAAAATCCTGTTCATCAGTTCCCACAGCCTCTCTGAGAAAACATTTTTCCAGACTAAAAGGGGAAGTTCATGTTGTCACTGGAAGCAAAACACATTTTCTGTTTTAAAGGGCAGCACACACTCCTAAAACAGTTCTCAGCATTGCACATAAAGGAATAGGCTGAACCCAGCGTTGCTAGTGCTGTGAATTAAGCAAACGTTTAGGGATTTTAATTTCTACCAAGCAAAAATACTTAATTATTGCAGCAGAGGTAATGAAGGGAAGAAAGCCCATTATCAGAAGGCTGAAATTTACTCAACTGGGCTCCACACCTGCACTGGAAAAATTTCAAAGATCTGCAAATTGAGAAGGCTGAAAAGTCAAACCTAGAAAAAAAGCACAGGTGTAGAAAAAAATGGAGACAAACCTCCCAGAAGTTATTCATGTAAGTGAGAGAACAGCCCTGCTCCCGTAGGTTGAGCAGCCACACCGATCTGGTGATAGAGGGGAGAAGTGCTTTGCTGGAGGCAAGAGCACCAGCAAGTGGCAGAAGTGTGACCATATCTATCCTGGGGCTTTTGGTTCTCAAGTCAGAGATGTTTCCATCAAATCATACCCAGAGAAGAGGACTATAGTAAAAGGGTACCTCTTTGTATATTCTACTGAAAAAGGTCTCACATACATGATTGTAATGAGCACATATACAACAAGTATTCTTCTGAGAGGTACAGCAGCACCCATTTACCGACCTGATGGACTTTCTGCTGGTGTGCTGCTTACTGGGGGCTTGTACCAGGGAAGTCACCAAGAGACTACCAGACTTGGTAAAGTCCACTGACCATTACCCGCTGCTGTTTCACATGGGCACCAGTGATGCAGTCAGGAGCAGTCTGAGGAGAATCTGGAAGGATTACAGAGCCCTGGGAGTAGCAATAAGGTACTGTTCAGCACAGGTGGTTTTTTTTAAAATCAATCCTCCCAAGTAAGAAAGAAGTGGCTTAAAAGGGCAAGTTGAATCTGCTGAATCAACAAATGGAATGGGACTGATGCCACAGCCAGAGGTTCAGCCGTGGGACTCACTTTGGGAAATGTGGTCTTTTAGGTTCTGATAGGGTCCGTCAGTCAGAGAAGGGAAAGAGCATCTTGATTCACAGGCTTCTTAAACTGTTGAGGAGGGCTTTAAAATAAAGTTGCCAGAGGGGGGGAACGTCATTCCATCCCACTCCTACCAGTGTGATGCCAGTGATAGCAAGAGATACCCAGAGCCTGGAGAGGGATTTCAGGTCAGCAGAAGAGCACCTGAAGTACAGCACAAAGGAATTTCAGCATCTCCAGCTAGCTTTATCCAAGGCCCAGCTTAAATGCCTCTATGCAAACACACACAGCATGGAAGTTAGACACATGCGCACAGCTGCAAGGCTGTATGGGCATCGGGGAGACGTGGTGGGATGCTTCCTATGACTGGAGTGTTGGAATTGAAGGATACAGGTTTTCTAGGAAGGACAGGCAGGAGAGATGAGGTAGGGGTGTTACCCTCTATGTCAATGACATTCTGGAGGGCATGGAGTTCCACCTAGGGATGGATGAGGAGCCAACCAAGATCATGTGGGTTAAGATTAAAGGGAGGGCAGGGGCAGGTGACATTATGGGAGGGGTCTGCTACAGGCAACCCATCCAGGAAGACTGAGCTGATGAGGCCCTCTACAGGCAGATAAGAGCAGCTTCACAAGCCCTGGTGCTCATGGCAGACTTAACCACCGGGATATCTGTTGGAGGGACAATACAGCAGGCCATAAGCAATCCATGGGGTTCCTGGATGCACTGAGGATAACTCCCTTCTCCAAGTGACAGGAAAACTAAAAAGGTGCTATGCTGGACCTTGTTCTCACCAACAACGAGGGGCTGGTGGGGAATGTGAAGCTGGGAGTAGTCTGGGAGGAACACAGAAACTGAGCAGCCAGAGATTAGTTTAGGAAAGCTAAGTCCCTGATAGAATTCAGTCTGGCCTGGGACATCAAGGGCAAAAAGAAGGGCTTCTATACATACATTGCTGATAAAAGGAAGACTAGGGAAAATGAGAGCCTTCTCTGGAAGGAAATGGGAGACCTGGTTACCCAGGGCAAGGAGAAGGCTGAAATAACTCCAGGACTCTTTTTGTCTCTGTCTTCAGCAGCAAGAACTCCAGCCACACCACCCCAGTTGGACAAGGCAAAGGCAGGGACTGGGAGAATGAGGAACTGTCTGCTGTAGGAGAAGATCAGGTTTAAGAACATTTAAGCAACCTGAAGCTGCACAAGTCTGCTTTTACTGATGTATGGACTTCTCTATAAAGTAAATCAGGTATTAAATTTTGGTGTTTGGTATATTTGATATTTTTACACTTTGATTTTTAAGCTATTTAACTCCCAATGAGGTGCAATTATTCCCAGTTCTAATAATAAAAACAAGTGGAAAAAATCAGCTAGATATGAATACACAAAGCCTGGGAACAATCATGGTCACAAGTATACCATGTTTAAATAAGAACCAAAACAGCTTAACCAAAGCAGCATGAGTAAACATAGATGGAAAGAATTCACTGGGAACCATGTCCTGTTTGACAATGCATTCTTAAACACATCAATGCACATGATGAATGTTTAATTTTGGAAGAAATGTGACCCAGAGAGAGGGAAAAGGCTGGGGGGGGGGGGGGGAA
>VZRE01005081.1:294551-520819 GCA_013396775.1 Cephalopterus ornatus
GGGGAATGGCAAAAAAATAGTGGAACTCAAGGGTTCCCCCCATTCAGACCTTTCTTTCCCAAACTCCAGGGGGAAATACATGAGGAAACCTTTTTCCAGCTAGGGAGAAAGGCTAGTTCTGCTAAACACACCGCTCACACCAAACCAGCAATCTTTATTTCTGCATTTCTCAGAGCCCTCAGCACTGCACATTCCACTACTTTGACAGCTGTCTAACGACACTAACACTGGTCAAAGTCAGATATTCTTCTAATTGGTTAGCTAGTCCCTCCTGTAAAAAAAACAAAAGCTTAAAGATCACCAAAGATCAGCTTTTCCTGGAATCACCTCAGAGTCTATCCAAGGTACTTTGGAATGTCCCTGTAAACATCTCAATCAAGTATAACTTAGGAAGATTAGTTTTTCTAAGCTAAAGGTAGGCTATATTTAGCTTAAAATGACACTAACTAGCCTCTGTGGGCTCTACCATCCTTGCTTTCAATATTTTAGGTTATAAATAGTTTTGATTTAGAGAAGAAAATGCAGCATTTTATGACGTACAGTTAGGCACCTAGATAATTTAACTTAAATTCAACAGAAAAATAAACAAAAAAAAAAAAAAACAGTGATTGTTTTCAACTTCATAAGAGCTAATTTCAAGAAATGAACAAAACAGACCAGTGAAGTCAATTGGACTAACAAGCAGAAGGAATGAAACCTGAAAGAATTCATCTCCATTGAGAAGCCTCCCATGCAAGGCAGAAAAGTTGTAGGACTAGAGTGCAGGTCTGAGCAGGTTTAAGTGTATTGAAAGCAAGTAGTGAGCCTAAGAAAAGAGGAAAAGGGACTGATAAGCAAAGTGCAGGGTTTATGGAAATACCAGCAAGATTGAAGCCACACTAGATTTTGAACAGATACTGAAAAATTAGTGGAAGTATATCAAGCAGTAGAAAGGAAGTAAAAGGGGGAAGAACATTTAAACATCTCTCCACAAACTAAACAAGCAGTGGTGCAATTTTCAGGCTGAAGGGCGATACTGAATTAAGAAAAGAGAATGGCGAGGACAGAAACTATAAGGTTATCTTTAATTATTAAATCTGGAAGCTTTTCAACTTTAGGAGTAATGAGAACAAGCAACAACACTGGTTTCTAAACAGTGATAAAAGTATCAGGGAGCAGTAGAAATCCAGACTTCAAGGCCCAGAAAGTTACGTCCAGCTCCTCTTTCCTAAATTTCTGCAGTTATCCTTAGGTGCACAAATGGTTATCTAATTAATGTAGGACAGTACTTTTAAAAATAAATTTCCTTTGCCCTTTTCTTCTCTTTTTGTTCTGAAGAAAGATCTTCCCATAGAACAAACACTGTTTATTTTTTCAGAGCTGAGAAAATCACTAACACAGCAGAAAAGGTGGGAGCTTTTTGGCAGATGATAGTTGTTAGTACAGGAGGGCCAACCATTGCAATATTGCTGTGTAAGGTTGCCTTACTATATTACAGCACGAAATAGGAGGAACTGTGCTTTGTCCATTTAACTACAGCATTCACCTTTCTTTACAAAGCTGAAACATCATAACAAGTGGGCTCACAATCTTTATCCGTGGGTTGCAGGCAAGGGCTACAGGTCTGATTCCGCAAGGCAAGTGTGGGAGACAAACATCAAGAGACCAATACCTCTGACAACGGGATCTTAAGATAAACTGATGAATCTTTAACATTTAAGTATGCTTTAAAATCTGACCCTTCAACTAAATACAGCAGAGAAACTGCACACCTCCTGATGAAAATTAAACACGTGCTACACTGCAGGGGAATGAGGGTGCTGGAAGAGGTTAATACACATCCTTCAAGAGTCACAGTGTTGTGACTCCTTAGCTGCAAATGCAGTTGGCAGATACCTGCCTCTTGTACAGTGAGCATGAAGTAGGTTCATTGTATCTGAAAACCTCCAAGTCCCTACAAGATAACCACATAGGTCAAGCCCAGCTTGATTAATGAACAGAAAATTGCAGCTTTTCCATGAATGTTTAAACATCAGGCTTCAATGCCCTGTGGTTTCTACCACTTTGTTAGATCCATAAAATAACCACAATTAGCCAACATAGACATGAAAAGCTAAGTGGTACCACTCCAGGTAAAAAGAAATACACAGATTTGATGGAAGTAATAAAACCTGAGTCACTAGTACTCAAAAACCTCTGCTGCATCATTACAGAGGGGTAAAAACAGCACCTTTCATTTCGTAGTAGGTGGTGGAGATAGACTTCAAACCCCAAAAGTTTATCTGGAACTGGGAGAAACTGCATTCACTTCTGTGTATCCTGGAAAAGTCAGAGGCTCTGGCAGGGACTTGTGACATTGCTGAGGTCCCTTGTGACGTGATTTTTTTTTTTTTACTGTATTTTAAAAAGTATTTATTTAGACATTGGCTGACAGTGGCAAGAGACCAATCAGCTGGGCCTGCCCTATTTTACACAGAGAACCAGTATGGTCTCTCACAAAGATATCTGAGGGTCTTTCCTGTATTATTTCTTATTCCTACACTTCCAAATTATCCTGCCTCAAGTGTACCAGGCTCTTAAATTAAGCCCTTTAAGGAGATTATGGAGAGAGGAACTACACACAGACCCTTGCCCTCTTTCAGAAACCTAATTAAATGGATGAAACTTCCTTCCTTCTCATCTGTGATGGCAATAGCCGGGAATTTTCCACTATTAGCTCAACATTTCAAAACCTTTCAAAACTTTTTTTTTTTAAAGCAGGTATTTTTTAATAACAAAATCATGGATAACTGTAAAACATCATTACATTTTTCTACCATGGTTGAAGAAAGGCAATTTTTAACAAAAGTGTGCATTTAAAAAATTTCCCAGTTTCTCATATTCAGAAAGCCTGGCACTAAGGGGAAAAAGCTGAAAAAGTCTCTTTCTGCCAAAGCATGGAAACAGTGTTAAGGTTTCTCTCCTTAGCACTGATGCATATGAAAAATAGAACCAACAAGGAAATTTCCTGACCAATTTGAACTATATTCTATAAATGTCCTTATTTTCTTTTATGGAAGCAAGTTACTTTTCTCCCCAGTGTTTGGAGGACTTACATAGAGGATTTATTATTAAATTATTTTATGAACAATATTCAATATTTTTAGAGCTTCATGTAAGAAACAGTCCCAAGACTTAACATTCCATAGAGACTCCTCCACTTTGAAACTAATCCATGATTTCTAGTTCCATGTAATTAGTGTTCCTTCATTTCAAGTCAGTTACTAATATGAAAGGTAATTTGCGAAATTAGGAAGCCTGTTAAAAGGACTGCTTTTTCTTATTTCTCCCAGGATATCAATACTAAATTCACAGTCACACATTCTTTGCTTTGTACTTTAGTAAAAGACTCTATTTAGCCTCAGATAATTCTGAAAGGACTATGTAGTAGCAATTTAGTTTGTTGCTAATTTTTCCTACTGATGTTCAGCTCTGCTAAACAAACTTATAGAAAAATATAGAGAGAGACATTGAAAAAAAACTCAGCAGATCACAGAACAGAAAATCACTTCAGTTTTACATGAACAAAGACAATTACACAAAAATAAATTATGGGGTTTTCCCAGCTCAGTGAAAAACAAGTATTTTCCATAAAACATTCCTTTTGTTACTTGCAGTTCTCCTCGGTGTGGAGCATCTGAGTAACAAGCAAAATACTGCAGACACCCCAGAGCTCCAGAAAAACAAATCAATAGCCCCATCTCCAGCCAACATATTTTCCATCTGCCTCAGGTAGCAGAACTGAATTCTCCAAATTAGGACAGAGCTGCAATTTCCTGAAAGAGCATCATGGGCTTAAAGCACCAGGGCTCAACAAAGTGTTTCTGAAGCAGAACACTATCATGTAGAAAGACATGGTATTTCAAATCTCTGTTTCTTCTCAGCCAGGATAAGTCTTTGCATAATGATTTCCGATTTTCTGCTTTATGGGTGAAATTGTGAATAGTATCTTAGCACACTTGGGGGAAAAAAAAAAAGTATTTTTCAAGAAAAGCATGTGACCTTCAGTTATTCATTTTCTTCATATAAGCCCTCAGGAATTCTTAGGTTTATAGAATATAGCTATTCTGTAAATTCATATAAGCATATTTTGAGTGAGGCTATAAAGACTGTATTCTGAACCCTGCTCACTGTGAGGTCTGCTGTCCCTGGAGGGAATTTTAACTCTTTGGCATCTAATGTCACCAAAAATTGCTAGGTTTCTGTGAACTGCCTTATAAATGGACCAAACCAGGCTCAAGAAAGAGCACTTGCTGACACATAATTCTTACACTTGGTTATTTACAAGCACATTCCTCACTGAAGATTTAAGCAGATTGATGGTTGAGTCTATTAATTGCAATAAGGTGTATTATAGGAATTTCAACAAAATTCAGTAAATAAGTTTGCACCTTACATTCGTCTCCTTTCTTGTTTTGAAATATTGCATATTGGATCAGCCCTGGCACTAATGGTAAAGCTACCTTCATAAAACCTGACAAGACATACAAATTATTTGGGAAAGTAAATTCCTTTTTCAGGAACAACTTCAAATGACCTTTCAAGGTAAATTTAAACACAGCAATGTAAGCATCTAATAAAGTGCCCTTTTTCTTTTTTTTTCAGAGATGGAAGGAGTTAAAATATAGAAAATTTTGCAAGCCTAAAACAGATGTTTAGACACCCCTGAAATGCTCAAAAAAACACTGTTCAGTTTCCACATTTTTCTCCAGAAAACTGCTCTAGGTCCTTCAGTGTCTTTCTCCACCCAAACTGGCAGACTATCAAGAGTCCAAAGAAGGTCTTTCCTACTTCATCATTATCCAATGCTATGGCTGACAACCTAGGCAACGGGATACAAAGTACTCTTCTGAAATTCTGCAGAATTCAACAGGAAATCACTATCAGTAATATAAGATGACTCCCAACTAGCTCTATCTATGGAAGTCAAAATATAGGAACAAAATAAGGCAAACTACTGTTTGCCACATCCCAAGCAGAGGATGTAAAAGAGAGAGTACCCAAATAGGTAACAGTGCTATTAGCCTCGATAGCAGCAAGGCCACAGCAGAAACTCTCAGCACAATTTAGAAAGGATATGGACAAAGCAGAAGGACAACAAAAATTAACTATGAAAATAGGTAAGGAAAAACCAGAAGGCCGGATATAAACTTCCAGACCACTGCTGAAAAGTTTTTAAGTATACAAAAGGTTGCTGCAAAGGGAACAACCTATTCACCACAACCATGGGAGAAAGGTCAAGAAACCACTGCATAGATACACCAAGCCCCAGGGAAAATACAACATCAACAAGTAAATTAAAATCATTCTATACCCAGAGTTTCAAATGGGGGAGTTTAGAAGGATGGTTCAGGCATGTGCATGATGGCTAAAACAGTACCTAAGGAACTGGGGAAAAAAGGAGAGAACATGCATGCAACAAGAGAGAACCAAAGAGCTGTTGAGCCAACAGTGCAAGGACCCAGCAAATCGAGCCCGGACTCCTCTTCTGCAAGTTTTACTGAATGTAAAAAGAAGCACACCTTAAACATTATATTGTCTAAGTGAATCCATTCAAAAATGAAACCACAAAAATTTATGAAGCCCTTCTTTTACATGACACTGTCCCTACGTTAATACAAATGAAGGTGGTGAGGTAGTCAGGTTGCCCAGAGAAGTTGTGAACACCCCATCCCTGGAAGTGTTCAAGGCCAGGTTGGATGGAGTCCTGAGAAACCTGCCTGTGGCAGGAGCGTTGGAACTAGATAATCTTTCAGTCTCGTCCAACCCAAATAATTCTGTGATTCACTGACAATGCAAAAGGGATCAGATTACCTAAATATGGTCCCCAGCTTTCAAGTCTTAGCACTCATTCTCAGTTGGCAATGAGAAAAAGGGATATAGTGAAAACTCAGGATCTTCATGTAACATCCAAAATGATATCTAATGTTTCATTTCTTTGCCTGCTCTTAAAATATGTCTTTCACTGAATTAAAAACCACAGTGGTAGCCAGATGTATTCTCTTCAGTAACATCAGATTTTACCTAGTGAGAGATATATTAAAAGCAGGGGGGTTTACTTTCAGCTACTCCTATTTTCTTACACAAAAGCACGCCTGGAGAAACAGTCCAATCACTGCATCGTATAGGGGTGTTACTTTTATTAAGAGAATTCTCAGAATTGTGGTAACATTTATTGTTTAAGGGTCATTCCTTTACATGCAAAATGTATTAATCACCTACTCTAGCATCATAATGTTCGGAAAAATCACAGCTGGGTAAGTCCTCAGCTGCTAAAGCTCTTCTATAAGATGTTAATTACTTTATTTTGCTGAGAGGTGAAAGCTTAATTATTGTGGATTTGTAACCCCCCATTTGGCACTTTGGAACAGAATTTGCAATGTTTCTTTCAATCATTAGAACATCCCTGTGTTGTACATCAGGGAGTAGTATAGAACAATGGCATAATCATATTGTAAGGAATGCAGAAGAGTCATACAGAAACATTCAGGGTAGTCGTCAGCATTCCTTTCCTGTCTCTTACAAAACCACCTATAGAATCTGGATACGCATTTTATATTACACTCTCTATAGATAAATCAGCTTGTTTTCACTGACTTTTAAGGGAGTTGTGACAACTTACATCCACTCCAAGTCTGAGCCAAGTAAGAGTATCGAATGCTGTCTGTGTTTTTCTACTCTACAATGTTCTCCCATCTAAGTAACCTCTATGCAAATGGAACAAAAAAGCAACTCCTTTACTTTTTTGTGCTTCTCTTGACAGATCCACTAGTGGTCAAGCAGAATTTACTTGTTATTAGCCAGAGGATCTCAGCAGAATATTGTTCTGTGTGATCCCTCCATACATAAATCCTGACAAATGAACTCTGTATGAAGCCATGGCAGCTTCATTACTGGACTTACTCTATTCTTTATGTTGTCTTCTTCATGTGCTTAGCATAAAATTGACCTTTCAACATAAGGGCGTTAGACTTCTAAGGAAGAAAAAAAACCCAAAGAAAGAAAAAACCAACAAAGAGATGAGCACTGCAGAGAAGATAATGTTGCTTTTTGGATTCCAAGTCCGGAATCTACATGCAAGGCATATGTCACCAAAGAAAGCAAAAAATCATTACTGGCCATACCGGTAGCATTTTCTGCTTCATTTTTTTGAGGCACACTCTCAGTCTGGTTCCCCAACCAACCACAAAACTTAAGATTCGGCTGAGAGAGTGAAAATTGCTGGTTCAGAGCCCTGTGGAATGTGCAAAGAATACAGTTCTGCTATATCCAGGCAGCCTGGCAATGCCAAAAATACTTATATTCACCTTTTAGCCCTGTTAATTGTGTTTGCAGAACCTCTAAAAATTTTTGTAGCCTTCAATGCTAAACTGCCTATATGTAATCTTATTCTAATTTGCCTTTTTACTGCCTCTAAGAGGTTCTGTTCCTCCACATGGAAAAGATATATTATACTTTAAAATTATGACCATAGACAGAACGCAAATGACACTCCATGATGATGGGGTAACATTATTTCCTGTTATCTGCAGCTGCATAGTTTCAGTCCCTAAAAGGTCCTTGGTATGAAGAAAAAGCAGAAGGCTTGTTCTTGACATACTGAATTAAGTCTAGCCAAAGGGGCCAAATGATATGAAAGCACCACTGACTGAATGTCTTCCTCATTTTTAGCCTAAAGAATTTAACACAGGTTCCTATCATTCCCTGGAGAGACTAATGAACCTCATTGTTAGGGAATCTTACTTGACATTTTCTTTAATTCTCTTTCAGCCTATTTCTCTGAGTTACTTTGCCTCAGCACAGCCCAAAAAGCAATTCTTGACCTTTCCTCCACATTAAACTCTTGAATTTCATTTTGGAAACACTTTTTCAAAGGAAAGTTGACCTCTGGCAAACATACGCACACTAACTCAAACCTAAAATCAAACACAAATAATTGCAATTGAAAGCATTGTGTGTGCCTGACTATAGCATCAGATCATCAAGCCTCTATCCCTCAGCAACACCACAGATTCCTTAAGGTACCATGACCCTTTCTCACCTGGCAGCACACTAGGGTGTGAGTTTACAGAAGAAAACAGGAGGGGAAGTCACCTGTACAGCAACATTCATTTCAATCATACGTATGAATAACTTGCTCAGGACTGCAGTAAGGATACACAGAGAAATCCTTTGAAAACAAGGTACTTAACCATGCTGAATATATTTTGAGAAAGTAGTTAAACTGAAGAACACCAAGCAGCTATAATGAACATAACAGCTTGTAGCTCAGAGATACACATCTGGGTTATTTAGCTGCAAGGCAGCGGTATAGAATCGTAAATGGACAGACCTGATCAGAGCAGCTGTGTCGTTCCAACTAGCACAGGAAGAACTAACGTCTGCAAAATGAGAGTCGGTCCTTTTCATTTTATGGGTTCCTTTTCTTCAAGTCTTTTGTCCTTTCTTTGTGAGACAATTTTTCAGGTTTGTTTCATGCCAAATAGAGCATTTTAAGCTCTATCATAAGGCAGCAAGTGCAGCACAACCACCACTTCTGAACATGACCTTTCTCATACAGGTACAATTTATAAAGCATATACAATTTAACAAAGTTTTCTGGAACTCATACTTCAGAAAGCAAAGGTGAAAAAGAATTACCACGGCTAGCAACTCTGCTATTTTTAAAGAATATATTTTCTGTGATAGATTTATTCTACCTTAACTGAACCCTGCACAAGCTCCAGTTTTACCATGAAAACCATGTGCTCATTTCATTAAAAAGTGTTTTCTTTAAAGATGTCCTTCTTCCTCTAGTACTGTCCCTTTGAACCACCAATGTTTTAGGATGGAGACTCTCTTTTTATCTTATATTTATATACAGTGCCTGCTAAAAGGCATCCTTCCCACACATCTCCTTTACAGTACAAAAATACAAGCAGTGAAAAGCCTCATTTGGTGGTATTCCTCAGTCCCCTACCTAGACACAGCACCTATTTTGAGACATTACTAAAAACACCTTTTTAATGAGCTTTCTCATTTCTATTTGAAATCTGAACACTGAATTGGTGATTTTTTTCTTTCTGTGTTAGTTTGTGTGCGTGGGTTTTTTTTCCTGTGGAAAAATGGCTATTTTATAGTGATGCCTCCAAATAGTGGAAGTTTATAATTTGAAATAAATTCTGTGCTTTACATGGGGCTGTATCAAGAGTTTTCTCCCTTCACACTTAGAGTAGCTGCTTCCAATAGTTATTAACTGAGAGTAAAAATGCTGTCTTGCTATCACTCCCCGTGTATCCTGTGTAGGTTCCCATTATCATGGCATTTCTTCCCCACAAACTCTTTGATCTATGTATCTCACAGCTGCTCTGACTAGCTGGTACAATGGCTTTAAAGGGATTTCTCTCCACTCTCTCGAGAAACTTAATCCATAAAGATACTTATTGATAGCTTGCTTCCTTCACTGCAAGCTTTCCTTAACATGTAACTTCACTTACAAAGAATTACCTGCTCTATCTCTATCATTTCTACAGACTTTATACCTAAAGATAGCAGTGTTCCATTTTTTTAAATATTCCACCAAGTTTCCAAAATAGCTGCTATATCAGTGCTTCAATTATATTCCCACTTGTCCTGACTACTTCCTAGTCTTTGCAGGAAGGCTGCACGTATTTGGGGCCCCATTGTTTGTGTCTCCATGTCCTGATCAACTGAGACTTCACCTTTTCAAACTCTTTTTGTTATTCCCTCTCTGTCTTACCAACTTGTGTCCTAGTTTTGTCTAGAATGATAGTTTCTTAACTTCTTGAAAAGATGTTTCTTCTCTCAACACATCTACATTTCTTAGCTTTACCCTGCCTTTGGTTTTAAAACTCCCTTAGATTTTTTTTCTTTATTTCCATTTCAAGCACTGCCTGGATGGCTCTACGTTGGTTCTCTCTCCCCATATGGTCTCCATCCATTCCAATTTTCCCTCAGTTTTCTAATGGTATCCTTCCCCTATACTATTTTCTTTTGAGCCATGACTTGAGATTCCCCTGCTCCATCTGTCCCTGCACATGACACTGGCAGCATGTCAGAGACTCATGTCTCAAATCTGCTACCCAAAATCATACTATTGCATTCAATAATTCATCATCATTCCTGTCCATAAGATGGGTATACACCTGCAGAAAGCACAACCTCGTAGCTTCGCTACAACGTGACAAAAAGGCTGTGTCTGCTGTATTCACACACTATCAAGTTAATCCTGGCACAGCTCACAGTGGCATTAAATGCCCTGGTATCTGAACCCCCTATAGCCAGATACCCAGTTCAATAACTTATCTCCTTCCTACAGCTGAGATACATCCCTGGCTGTGTGTCCATGTTACATGGGGATATCAGACCATCATCCAGAGCAGAGGGAAGGAGACAACTTGCTCCCTCTTCACCTTGCTGCCTTCATTTCTGGAGAGTTTATTCATTGCAACAGTACAGGACCAGAAAGTCATATGATGTGAGGGTTAGACTGCTTCATGATGCCCTCAAGACTCTGCAGGTTTTTCTATTTCTCTGAGTTTCTCCTGTTCATCTCAGCTAAATCAGTAATACACCACAATACTCTGAAGGCCATAAGCTGCTAAGCACTGACTTAATGTAAATCCCATCTACCAAACAAAGCAAGTGCCATTCAGGATTGTTGCAGTCACTCAGTGCCCTGGATGAACCACATTCATAAGTATTTCTTTATAAAAGTAGCTTCACTGGAACTAGGTAGACAGAAAAACATAATTTGCTCACTTTATCTATCATTAGGTGCCTTTGTCAGATGTTACTTCTAATCTTCTAACAGAGATGACGTCACTTCTCCATATGCCATCAGTCCTGTTCCCTGCTCACAGGATTTTGTTGTGTAAGGCTGCTGCTGCCCTTTCTGAGACCATCACTTTAGAAGGGATGTCACATTGCCTTAAAAACAAAGTGAAAATTTCTGAGCTACATACATTTGTGGTCTCCACAGCAACAGAGTAATCAAACCTGTGCCCCCTGCAGTATTTCACAAGGACATAAATACTGCCTGAATAATACAAGCTGTAGAAGCCCCCACCACACATCCATTTAGTTTGAAGTCAATAGTCTCTTTACCTTCTTTCTTCAAAATAATTAGTCTTATCAGTGATGATACCAAAAACTAGACCTCCTTCAGCTTTGCCTCTTCTTCGGTTTAATTGCTCTATTCAGTCTCTCGGGCATGAATGCAACTCTTCTGTAAAGCATAACATGCAGAGTAATACAAATCCCCTGTAAATCTGTCATGATTCTTGAAAGAAGAGAGAGCTTTCAAAGTCTGGCTCATTTCTGCTAATATTTTCAAACACGCAAATGTAGTAAGATTAGAAATTAAATCAGAAATCATGTAATGAATCGGGTATCATTAAAAAATTATCTTTGGAGGGGAGTGTGGGCTGGGGTTCTTGTGACAGACAAATGTTAGTTTTCACCAGAGAGGTGTTTATTGAAATTCCTACCTTATCTTTTTCATCCACTAAAAGAGTGAAATTAACTGTTCTGCAGAAGACTAAGTATAAAAAAAAATACATAAATGATTATGAAACTGAAGGTACTAGCTAAAGTGGCAGACAGAATCAGAACATAGGGGCCTAAAAAAAGGAACTATGTTGGCCATATTTGAACAGCCTTCAGACAGGTAGATACAATTCAACTAATTTTCTTAAAAGGGGCACACAGTTTTCAGAAATTTGGAATCATTGCCTTCATGATTTCTCAGGCTGGCCAATGGGGGAGAAAAAAAAAAAGGACCCAAAATCAATAGTCCTTCTAGCGATGCAGATTTTAAACACTAAAGCTATATCAATAGTAGGAAAGAAGGCATAGCATGCAAGTAAGCTGGCCAATTTAAAAGTTATTAGACACCTAAAGTCTTTGCATGCAAGGAGGAATACTTCTAAAATTACCCCTTTCAGACATCAATAGCACTACTGCAGGGCCTTGTTAATCTCTCCTTCCCAAAATCAGTCACCTACTTCAGATCACTGCAATTAGCATCAGCACACACTTTCGTTTACACCTTCACAGATCCAGGTTTGTAAA
The DNA here is from genome assembly GCA_013396775.1 of Cephalopterus ornatus. Classification (NCBI taxonomy): domain Eukaryota; kingdom Metazoa; phylum Chordata; class Aves; order Passeriformes; family Cotingidae; genus Cephalopterus; species Cephalopterus ornatus. The sequence continues at coordinate 306,642 of VZRE01005081.1, forward strand.
CTGAACACTCCTGTGTTATGCTAATGTCATTTTAACACCCTTAGCAGTATTCTGATTTCCTTCACCACCTTATCTTAAAAGTCTAGTGATAATTTTAATTCAAGAATATTACACCTAGAGCTCTAGCTTCAGTCTTGGTGTCATTTGGTGGCATGACTCAGGTTCCTTAAGGTAGACATTTGCCATCACAACATATCCTAGGTACCAAAGACTCTATACTGCTGACAAGACTAACACAGAACTTCTGGGCAACCTGCACCTTTCCGGATAACAAAGCCTATTCAGATAAAACAAACACTCTCTGTTGCATCTCAAATGCTTTTTAAAAGTCTTTGATAATCATAAGGCTAAATCCTATTAATTTTTCAAGTTACAAGAAGCTTAAACCTCAGTACAATGCTAGGAGATTATTTTTCTTAGCAGAAGACAGGAGTCCTATGATTTCCAAATTTCCTACAGTCTGAGTCCCGGTGTGCTCCAGCACTTCTGAACATTTTAGGTTAATGTATTTCTTTCTGTAGGTTTCTAGGTTGTTTCAGACAATCTTTACTGAACATTGAAGATGTTGGCTCTCACTACTTCAGGAGTGTTTTCACATAATCTCTCTAAGAAACCATTAGGACACTTCTCAGTTGTTTTGTTGGGTTTTTCTTGATTTTTTTTAAGTGACATTTTTACCCTTCACTTTTTAGAAGCCTTTTCCAAAAGCTCATTTTCCCTACCTTTTCAGACATTCTGTGATACAGAAAGCCCCTAGCTACTCATCTGTCTCATAGGTTAACTCTGCAGAGGTTAATGTTGGGCAGTACAGAGTGGACACAGAGCCCTTTTAGCTCGAAGTCAGGTCTAAGACTATTGGCAGAAGCCAAGATTCCTCAGTAGAGGCCTAAGGGAACAGTTCACGACAAACATTTCTCAAATATAAATATAAAATTACAAACATTTTAATGAAAGCCCTAGGGCATAAGAGGCAACTTTCCTGATCTTACAAAATCAGCAACTGCAAGCTTCACAACATATGCCAAGTACATCATGTATCGAAGAGGAGTTTCTAGAACTGTTTACAAATAGGCATGACAAGACTCCCTCATGCTTTGCCTTGAGAGGTGTGACCAGGATGGAAATTAAGATGAGCCTGAGGACATGTCAGCACAAGGAGTATTCACCTCCCTTGACTTGATTCAAACTACTTCTGTAAGAATCAGAAGCAACTTCACTCAAGCATGGATAGGAAACAAACCATTCCCAAAAACATGAGCAAGCTGAAGGATCTCTCTGAAGAGCCCCAGGAGTTACCAGCCTGGAAAGACAGTCACCAATTAACATGTTTGTAGAACTGAGCACTTCCGTCTTAAAAAAGAGAGACAAAAAATACAAGAGGAGGAGAGGAATGATAATCCACAGCACTCTTTCAATTATATGAAACCACATAGCCAAAGGAAGAGTTTAGTGTAATAAAATGGCCTTCACTACAAATAATGGGTGATACACTACAGTAGTGAAAAGGTAAGCTTAATATCATAGTTGAAAACTAATGCTATGCTATAATTTCACAAAAGAAACCATTTCCTGACTGGCACACCTAAAATTAGATCACATCAAACTTTACAAAGGATCAGCTCCTCAAACAAGCTCAGCACCCAAGAGCTCCCAGCTGTTCTCCTGGAAAGCCACAAAAGCCAAGTCTGAAAATTATGACACTATTTATCTACTCTCAGCTGGGACTGTCCCCAAACATAATTATCCAGCCCACAGAAGACTCACTTCTCCAGACAGTATTTACCACTAAAGAGAGGAAAAAAAAAAACCCTCAGTGAATTGTGTGATGGCCCTTCTTCTTTTTCCCTGTCAAGATATTGACTAAGGTTGGTTAAAAAGAATTAAAATGAGAGTGATGGAAAAAACCAGTTGCTATTGTTTTAGACTGACTTTGCAAAAACCTGTTCAGTCTGAACATGATGATGATAAATTAGATATTTAAATTACACTGAATGTGTTATAATCACTGCAAATATCTTTTCTATTACAACCATCCCTGTGAGTATGCATATCTGTTATTTTATGATTTAAACCAAAGGTGATTACCAAGATGCACCTTCTCAACAGGGTGTTCAGATGCATTAGTCATTGCCCTTGTGGCCGTGCACACAGAGACAAAGGGACACAAGACAGAATATTATTATAGCCAACATGTCTCAAAGGTTCAGTAAAATATCAGTAGAGAGTTAAACCATGAGCAGTGAGTCTCATATCCGACCTCTGATAGCAGCTAATGCCAGGTACCTCAGAGCAAGATGCAAGGAAGATTTTGTACAGAGGTACAGGATTGCATCCTCCCAATATTGAATAGACAGATTGTTGTAGTTCTTTCTCTCTTCCAAAAGCCTCCTTTGTTCACTCTTTTCTCTTACCAGTACACAATCTAGTTATCCCTGTAGTATTCCAGTCTGTCTCTAATTCTGTTAAAATTTTCACCTGACAGCTTTTTGATGAAGTGAGTTTTTTGACTGTATAAAATGCAGAGAAAAAAAAATGTACTATTTTACACAGGGTTTTACCATGTTTGATATAATGGCTCCCTTTGTCAAAAATTCTGCTGGCCTATCCAAAGCCTTATGACACAGAACAAAAATCTTCCCTGGAGTACGTAAAGCCTCTCTGGGGAGATCTTGGAGGCTTTTCAGCAGTCAACTCTCAGGCTGCACATACCTTCCTGGCACAATGACAAGCCTGTGACAAGAAGAAATCAGTCTGTGATATTCATTTTGGGGGCATTTTGACCCTGGAAGAAGTTGAGATTGAGCAATATTTGAATTCAGCAGGCTTTTTTGAGGGAGATTTTTCCAAAGATGGGGAAGCAAGGTGTTTTCCTGCATAAATAACAGTGTGATGCTGGACCATGAGAATATTGTAACACCTTTCTACTTTGCATTTATTAGGAGCACCTTTATCATACACGTACTAATAAAAAGAGGCAGAAAAGCCAGGGATTCTTCAGATAAACAGCTAGACATTTCAAATGACAAACCAAAGAAACAATTAAAAGGCTTTGGCAATAAAAGCTTAACAGATGATGCACCGACAAACCACTACGATTACAAAACATATTTTCAGCTAATATGGTTAGCATAATGTACTTTGCAAGCATTAATGTAATACCGAGTTGGCTGTAAATCACTTTATCAATTATTGAACCACAATAAAATATTTATAAATGGGCTCTTATTATCAAATGCAACTGTGATACTTTTAAACCTTGGCAAATGCAAGGGAATGTTCTTATCTTTTCCTTAACAGAAAATTGTGGAGTGTTAATAAATGGCTTTGCCTTAAATCATGCTTTGCTTGTTTTGCATCTTTAGTAGTTCTGCTTTAGTGCAATAACACAACTGAACACTGACTCCATTTTGCCATAGACTGTGCAATAAAACAATCCATTTATTGCTGTGAATTAGCGCCACCATGGGTAAAGAGTCTACTTAGTTTAAGAGGTTTCTTCCAGGAAGGCTACTGGGGCTGAGTACATTGGGTAAAATTGTCAGATAATCTTCTGTGAACTCTTTTTGGTCATGTTACAGTAACAACTGGCTTTAAACCATTGCATTTTTCATTGAATTTTGAGGCAGCATTCAGAAAACTGAAGAAAATTTTCCATTTTCTGACACATTTCTATGTGTCAGAAATAGTTTCAGTTAAATCAGAAATTTTTAGAAAAGCCAAAAGTTTGGCAAATATGGCCCTGAGAAACCTCAGAAAGTCTAGGGTGCTTCCCTCAGCCCACCTGACTACTACCTAACAAAATCCAAAGCAAGAGTATGAAGTACACAGGGTACAATCTGGACTTTCATTCCAAAAAGGGAGCTTTGGCCAGAAGTCTGTCTCCTGAAAAGCCTTTGCAAAGTCTCTGTCTAAATTCCATTGAAAAAGAAAATCATTGTTGAAGCCTTAAGAGTCAGCACCACTGTCCAGCTACAGTAAAAACGATTATCAAGTGAAAATGACAATAGTAGCAGTTAATCAGGTGTCTCCCAAGTCCCTGAATGGAAATCACATACTTGCTTTTAAAGGCTACAAGGTTAAAATTTTGAGCATATTCCTTCATAGCATAATGGGAAGAAAGCAGACAGGCTGCTATTATATCGCCCTTGATGCGGCTGATAACAGGACAAAAGTGAACTAAATTACTGAGTGTTAGTCTTCCAAGCAAGAAATTACTAACTGTTTTTCCTAGTAGAAATCTGCTGGTGTTTTCAGCACAGGGGGTGTGACAGGGCTTTCTTCATTCTGCTCTCAGGTCAAGAAACTTATTTTGGTTAATAAAAACGATATGCAAGAAAAGAAGGCTCAAGTGCCACGTGACACAGCAGGTATAACAAGCACCACTATAGAGAGGCAGGTCTGACAAACACCACAGTCACTGATAGACTACCAAAGCTTACAGTCAGATACATAAATTCTTCCTTCAAGGCCTTTAGCCAAATCCAAACAGCTGTTGTAAGATCACACTGTCAGAAAAGGTGTTGCTGAAAACTACCTTTGCTGCTGCCACTACAACCACAAAATTGCAGCTGTCAGAGCAATTCTGAACCGTAAACCACCTAATCACAGTCTGATTGCACAGTCCAAACATCATCTAGAAACACTGAAGTGCTGTGGAGAGCATCATTACACTTTATAGAAAAAATTACTAAATATGGGTCTATTTGATAGGGCAAAATCACTACACTGGAAAAGTCTGTGTTAAACTCTTCCCGCCCTCCCAAAAGCCAGATGAAAAGCACAGTCCTGTCTCACAAAGCAGGCTCAGAAAACTCTCTGAACTAGGGGGCTGACACTGTCACTGATTTATGACCATTTGGCTGATCAAAACCAGAGATCAGTAATTTTGCTGAGTGCTGGTAGGAGTTTTCAATGTTTCCTTCAAAGAAAAAAATCTTGGAAAACCATAGTTGATGTAAAAAGACGTATCTGAGATTGTCTGTTGCAGAGAAATGCTGTCAGTGAGGTTCCTACAACACAGCATCAGCAGCCACATGTCAGTGCCTGCAAATTGAACTTCAGCTAATAAAGGAACTCAACAGGAGACAGAGCAGTGTGCATGAAAGCTCCCTCTCGAAGAGAACAGGAGACTGTCAGCAGTGTCTGAGCCAGCCAACAGGAAGGGCTACAGACCTACAGTTGTCCTGCAGCCATCCATTCAGCACAAGGACATCTGGGAGCCTCTCTCCAAGACAGGTCTTTCAAGTGCTTGGTTTCTGAAGGCCTTCCCTGGTTCATCTTGGACAATACACTCAGGCACATGGTGTGACTCCTGGGGACACAGCTGAGCAGGGCTAAGGGCTGGACTCGATGATCCTTGTGGGTCCCTTCCAACTCAGCATATTCTGTGACCTTGCCATGACCTACCTGAGCCAAAGCCTTGGGGTGGGGTAGATGACAGCACTGTCACTGTAAGCTCATTCCTGCAGAGACAGCAGCAGCATATCACAAAGCCTGCAGGAGACAAGCACTTGGATGCAGGGAAGCTTGTTAAAGCACAACTAGAACAGTACAGTCCTGGCCAGATCCCCTGGACCATTTTTCCTGCCAGCTTCTGGAAAGGTGTCACATTTACTGGGTATATCTTGCATTTTGAAGTACACAGACCTTGTGAACAAAGCAAATCTCCCAGTAATTTGTCCTTTGAAAGGTTTCTCTTAATGTCTTCCATTTCAATCTCCAATCAAAAACACAGAACCTCATTTGTAAGAGAGATAAGAAAATCAAGAATAGAAAATACATTTATGACCACTTCATTTGGACTCTTGAACACTTTGGCTGACTCAATAATCCTTCATTTTTGATTTTAGAAAACTGCTTGTTTTTCATAACATCCCTTATCCTGATCGAATGATATGAGTGATAGCAAACTAAGCACATTCCTAGTTCAGTTTTTTCAATAGTTAGGTACTTTGGCACATTAAATTTCCACATGCACTTAGCTTTGGTGTCCAGCCATTTCACTGTCATATTTAGACAGCATTTTCAAAACATGCAGTAATGAATGAACTTTGTTTCTGCTGAAATTAATCCTGAGCCAGTAAGACCATATATCTATATCCCTCTACACATGTGTAGTATGAGCACACGTCGTATGTTATACACTCCCAAACAGCGTGCTCATTGTTTTCATGCGTACAAAGAATACCAGCTTAAAAAGAACTTAGTTCACCACAAAAAGTATTATAAGCTTTTTAGCTTGCCTTGACAATTTAAAAAAAAAACAACAACAGCAAATTTAGAAAGTGACAGACTGTACATGCTAGTGTTGGCTGGAGCTGTTGCTCTTGGAAATGCTCTTGGAAAATGCTACTCCCCAAAATTACTGGGATGCTCATGGAGACACTCCACACTTGTTTGCAGTCCAGAGTATTATACAGTTGAATGGTTAGTATAGGAAGGGATCTTAAAGATCATCTAGTTCCAAGCCCCATGCCATGAGGAAAGATGCCATTCATTAGATCAGTTTGCTCAGGCCAACCCTGGCCTTGAACACTTCCAGGCATGAGGAGTGCACAACTTCTCTGGGCAACCTGTTCCAGAGCTTCACCACCCTCTGGGTAAAGAATTTCTTCCTAACATCTAATCTAAAACCTACTCTCCTTGAGTTTAAAACCATTGCCCCATGCCCTGTTACTATTTGCTCACGTCAAAAGCCTCTCTCTCTCCTACTTATAACCTTCCTTAATGTACCACAATGAGATTGTCCTGAGGTCTTTTCTATGCATAACAACCCTAGCTCTCTCAGCCTGTCTTTATAGGAGAGGTGCTGCATTGCTCTGATTATCGCTGAGGCCCTCCTCTGGGCCCACTCTAACTAAAGTTCACATCTTTCTTTTTTTGAGAATCCCAGACCTGGACACAGTACTACAGGTGGGTCTCATGAGGACAGAGTAGAAGGGTAGGATCACCTCCCTTTCCCTACGGGCCACTTCTCTTTTGACGTGGCCCAGAATGCAGCTGGTTTTCTGGGCTGTTGATTCATGTCCAGCCTCTCAACTATGAGAGCTCCCAAGTCTTTCTCTGCAGGGCTGCTCTTGATTATGACTTCTGCCAGTCCGTATTCATGCCTGAGATTGCTCCAGTCAAGATATAGCACTATTGAACTCCTCAAGCTTCTTGTAGGCCCACTTCTTGAGTTTGTTCAGGTCCCTCTAAATGGCATCCCTTTCTTCTGTTGTGCCAACAATTATGGTAAAACAAACATCAGTGCTGATTTACCGTAATGCACTAAAGGGTAAAATCTAACCTTTCCAGGTAACTTCGTAAGAGCTACAGCTTCTCTGCAGTGGCACAGCAGCCTCAAGGTGAGAGGCATAATAGCCAGGGACAGCAAGATAAGTGAAATACCTGTACATTGCAAGTCCAGATGTGCCCTGCCACTCTGCATAACAACTTTCACTCAAGCAACTTGACAGCTGAGCAGTTCTAAAAACAGTCCAATTCACCAATGTACAACGCCTGTCCAGTTACAATAAATGGGCTGAAGACATTGAAATTTCAGTGTCATTCTGCAGACAAAAGGTCTACAGCTAAAACAGATGCTTCCAAGACATGTTACTGCCATCTCCTTCATCATTGTTTGCTCTGGCCAGCACAGGGCATTTGTGAGCAGGGCTGATACCCATCAGAGTCAATGTCATGCTGATCATAAGCCCTAGTAAGAGATTGACCCACCCCATAATCATCTGATAGCTAACTTGCTGCTACAGTGTCTTCAGATTTGTTGGATGGGCAGGGAGCATGCAGCCTACCACTATAAGGACAGCATACACATAGGCTTTATCTTGCATCAAGAAAGAGATTCCCTTTAGAAGCTGAAGAGTTGCAAAGTTACTACCCTTGCAGTTCATCCCCTTTGTATTTGGTTTGGGGTTTGGATTATTTTTTTTTAATTAAACACCTAGCCTGAAATCCGCTTAGTTTTCTAATACAATATTATTTTTTCACAAGCATCTCAAAAATAACTGTCAGCAATTTCCTAAGTGGAACCAAGAGTACTTTTATTTTCCTTTAGCCACTTCTGCAACCTTTGTTAAAGAACTCATTACAGCAATGCTTCTGAATGAACAACAGGACCTAAAAATACTCTTCACATACCAGAAATACATGAGTAGGACTATATTATTTAATTTTCTGCAATGGTAGAACACCCCACCACAAAGTTTACTAACTCAGGCTGGTCTCCTCTTCCCTACACTTCAAATGCAGATCTTACATAAATGCAGCAATTATCCTCAGTTTACCTAACAATGACTACATGATAGGTTTGTTACAGAGTGAAGATTTTGCATCCTTTACATTGCAGAACAGCCTCTTCCTCACTAGACAGTAAGTTGGAAAAGGGGCCTTGTGTACTTAATGAAAGTACAGGGTGAAGATAACTGATCAAGCTTGGTATTAAAATGATCCCAGCCTAGTGGTTTTTCATTTTCTGGTTCCACATTTACTTTTTTCCCTATCAGCTAAAATCAGAAGTCTCACCAAAAACATTTTGGAAAGTTAAAGCGTTATTGACTTGACTCAAATACCTGAAGTTTAGAGAAAGACATCAACAAAATACATGAGTTTAAAAATAAGTCCTTTGGAAACCACTAGCATTTTAAACCAGCTCTAATGCACAAACTGGGAGGTAATGCCTTGGTCATACTACACTGTCTATAAGACCTGCACAAAGATGTTTCTGCAATAGAGACCTTCTGATGAGGGAGGCATGTAGCACTGCAACCAAGCACAAGGGTTCTGGTGCACCCAAATCCCATGTGTCATTGGATTTATTACATAAATAAATGTAATGCAAAAAATTAACATGCTATTGGGAAAAAAAAATCATTCTACATCCTAAACAACATACATTTCCAAGAAACAAAACCTATATTATACTTCCCATACTTCACATATCTCATGTTTCCAGTACATAAACAAAGTTTTTAGTATTCCAGTATAGAAGGCATGCTTTTTTTGCTCAGAGCAACCCCATTTCTTGTCTGAACATATTGTGAGAAGTCTAGACTAACTCTCTAAGTTAAGAACTTACTGTGCCATATTTATAAGCCTTGGGTTGGAAAGACTGTATGAGCCTTTAAAAGGAAATTCAAAGATATTTTCAAGCTATTACATAATGGGAAAGAAGCTTTGATTTTTCAACCTTCTTTTCCAACCTTTCCCAGAATACTATTTTCTCCACATTAAAAAGTTTTTATCCAGTTCATCTCACCTTATGCCCTTGATACTTTCCTCCTGTTCCAATAGGTATCCCCTGCCTTTGTGTTTTACAAGATAAGGACCCAAAACAACACTTTAGAGGGACAGAAAAAGTACTTCCATGAATAAAGAAACAAAAATAAACATCTATACCAACACAGTGTCCCATACAAATAGCAAGAGGCTGACCACTTTGGGTGTTAACCAAACTAAGTCTATCTACCTGCGTGGTTTGTTTTTTGGGGTTTTTGGGGTTTTTTTACTATCACTTATCAGGTATGACAGGACATTCACTAAAAACACAGCAACACTGATGTTCAGCAACTGATAGCACAGTCACAGGATAGATCAAATGTTCAGATATTCAAAGTTTGAGACAGAGCACTCCTGTCAGGCCATCCAGGACCCACTCTGGGAGTCATACGCTTACTACCCCAGATTTAACTGCTGGGACTGAAGCTCCTTCACAAAGGGCAGCTCAAGTGAGCCACATACGCTTACTACCCCAGATTTAACTGCTGGGACTGAAGCTCCTTCACAAAGGGCAGCTCAAGTGAGCCAATAGGTGCCCTGCTTGACTCACTACCCACTTCATACAATCAGACAAGTTTTCCTTACCAGCTTGACCCCTAGTTTCTTATAGCAGAGTCTCAGACATCTAGACCCTTAAAGCAATTTAATCACCTTTCCAGCCTCACTTCCATCTCTGCAAAGGTGACGGAACAGATCACTGTGAACGTCATCACCAAATACGTAAAAGAAAAGAAGGTGAAGGTCACCAGGAGTAGGCAGCATGAATTCACCACGGGAAAATCATGCTTGACCAACATGATAAGCCTTCTATGATAGCAGATAGGTCAACGAGGGGTGAGAGTGGATGTTGTCTACGTTGACTTCAGCAAGACTTTTGACACTGCCTCCAATAACATCCTCATAGGCAGGCTCAGGAAACATGGGTTACATGAACAGAGAGTGAATGCATCATTTGTCCCTAAGCTGACTGATCCCTAGACCCTTCCATCCAGGTCTCACTGAATCTCTGAAATGTCAAGCAAGTTCTTTTATAAACCTGGATCTATGCCTTGAGTTATCATCAGTGCCTGGAAATCAGAGAAGCTATCACCTAAGTAAATGTACACTAAAACTCTTATTACATTCAAATGCTTTACTCATAAAGCTTTACAGTGCATTCCAAAACCATCAGATCACACAAAAAGACTGTTCAGAGTCCCTCAAGCTATCCCTCAGCAATGCTGCCACTCTAAAGGGTTAGATGTATTCCAAATATACAATGTGTAATTGTTAGCAATCAAAATAGTTATTAAATTTGTTTATTAAGAAAGAAGCTTTGAGACCATGCAGCTTTAGTGTGGTTAGAACCAAGGCTGCATGAATACACAGTTCTTCACAGAAAACATCATGCTACTGGAAAGGAAGAAAACAGCTAACATACCATGAAGAATCATACTCCCTTGTCCCTGCTTGGATTGTGCCTCACAGCTGGAAAGAAGTCTGGTGCAATAAAGATAATTGCCCACCAGCAAAGAAATAAGACACATCCAGGCAGCATTCACTAGCCCTAAATAACTAAATGTTGATTTCCCTTCCTCTCACCATGAAAAAACAGACTATAACTTGGCAATTCAGTTTTGTGTTGAAAGATGGTGCCAGAAAAGGAGAGAAGGTGGGACTGGATGAAAAGTCAAGAACAAATCAATGTATTAACCTTCAAAAGCTCAAGCTGCTTTTGTTTTTAAAAAGCTGTTAACTCTGAACCCAAGCTAGCAGAACTAAAGCAGTGTCAGCTCAAGGAGGCATATCTACCCTGTGGTCATTTCAGAGACATTTCCTCACAGTCTAAAACAAAAAGTCTGCTTCTACATCTGTTTTACCACAACATGACTGTTAAGGAAAGCCCTGCTTGACTCCCTACAAACCCCACAGTCACACAGTCAGACAAGGTTTCTTTACCCTTTGTTACAAGGGTCAGTGACAGATTGTGGCCCCTTGCTGGGGCATCCAACCACTGCCTGATACCCAGGGCACTACCTGCAGCTTGCACTTCATCTGCACACTGAGCTTCCTGCACTATTCCTCAACAGTGCCCCAGACTAAGGAACAAGGTTACCCAGGAATGTACAGTCCTTGACATATGCAGGTCAGCTTGGGACAGTGCATCTTAGGGCTGTGATGCTATCAGAGTTTACAAAAGATGAGTTCAGGGAAAGCCCTTCTAGAAGAGAAGGCAGGAAAACGTGACATTTAAAGAGGATAAAAATCCTCTCTTGTGAAAGCCACATAGGCTACTTTTTTCAGTAATTGCTCTTTGCAATATGGGCATTGTCACTCTCTGACTTCGGTCTTAACATTTTTCCTGTTCCAATCAGGAACATAAATATAGACACTGGAGAAGGAAGTTAAACATCTGGCCTCCATTTAGGACATGTTCACTCAGGATGCATAGCTATTTCTAATGCTGCAAGACTTTTGTACTCTGAGCTTTAAGGCACTATTTAGTTTTTCTAGACACATGCTCCTCATCACCAGAGAACCTGAGCACTCTACAACACTAAAGCAGATATAGTCCCAATGTTATTTTAAAGCAGAGACTGCTAAATATCCTTCTGGAGTAATCGTCACATCATATCTTTCAGTGTGGCATCACCTCACTCGACATTACCTTCAGAGAAAGACTGCGTTGCTGACAGTATGAATAGTATCTGTGCTTTGCAAAATACTTCAATGCTGCTATTCCCAAGCTTGTGTAGATCTCTAGGTCTCATTTCCAGAGATGCAGATCTCACCCAACACATTAGGGCCTACTGGCTTCAGATTTGTATTGGCTTCTTCCACTTTCCTAGAAGGGTTTGAAATGAAAATGAAATGCAATCCTGTTTTACATGTTGACCACCGCAGTGGTACTTCAGAGTCCCTTTTAAATGTATTTGGTGTAAAAGGCTGATAAAACAGTATAATATCTCCTGATTTATGGCGTGATACAACAAAGCACACACACTTAAGAGACACCTTGACCTCCCATGGAAAGGAACAAACCCAGTCAGTCATTCAACCTATACAAAGGCACTCAGTGGCAAATATTCCCCTAAATCACTTGCCCAAAATCACACAGTCAGTTGCACTAGACCCAAGTACAGCTCCAGACCTTCCAGCTTGCCACTCTTGTCCAGAGATGCAAAGGCAGGAGATGGAAGCATTCCCTCCAGGTGTCATCCTTCTCTATTGTGCAGCTTTAATCTCCCTTACAATTTAAAGTGTCTCTGTAACATAGATAAAACTGACAAGGTCACCCAGGCCTTGATGTGAATCCTGTAATGAGGCACAGAGTTGCCAGTATGTTTTCTTAAGGCCATTTAAGAAACGGAATCAATTATCATCAGCTCTGGAAATGAGGCGGATACAGAAGATGAAAGAAAACTGCTAGCACAGATCCCACTGCAATGTTTTTCAAAATTCTTCGAAATAATTTCATTAAAACTTTTTTTTTAAACTCACATAGCAACACTGAAATTCTAAAGACTACTACTTTAAAGACAAGATGTCAGCTTCGATAGGAGATCAGTTTGGACATTCAGAAGGACACTTACAAACAACCAAAACCAAACCAGACACTTTCCACAGCAAGATAGGAATAACAGAAAGAGCTGCAGGCAACTGGGTATTGCTAAGGCATAAAGAAAATTTACTGCCACATGTTTAAGATACACTCCCAAGGAAAAAAAAAAAAATCTCAAGAGAAATCTGCTTTCAATTCTTTCAAAGTGTACACAAGAAAACAAAAAAAACTTAATCAAGGAAGGAAAAATGCCAGGGGTGATTCCATTACAACTAAACCCCAGGAACTCATCCTCTTTCTGGTATATATCTTTCTTCTTGTTGTGGTTAAATAAAAGTGGAATTTAACTAAACATAAGAAGGAAAAAAAAAAAAGAAAAAAAAAGCTCTCCAGAGATTTCATTAATTGGCAAAGCTCTCTTTAGACTGGCCTGTGATCTGACAGTAAGTTTATTTTAAAACATGTTCAAAATGTAGAACTCATGATGATGCAAAGGTATTCATCTCAGACTATTTTCCAGAACCATTTTGCAGTGAAAACGAATAACAAACAAGAAAAAACCTCATCCTATTATTTTGCTACGATCCATGAACTAGATTCTCATTTAAGATAAACAGGCACAAACTTACCAAGGCAGTGGAGCTGAACACACTTACATTGCCTGAAACTCAGTTCCTTATACACCTTAACAAGTGCAATTGAAAGTGTATGCTTCTAAGTGGCACTAAGAAGAAAGCACATTTCTGTGGTAAAGCCAGACTGTCCAAGGCAGTAATATTCTTGATTAACATTCCTTTAAAAGAGGTGCTGAGGATTCCCACATGATGCTGCAGATACAACATAACATTTCTATATTAGCCCAACTCTTTTCCTGAAACACAAACATTGCAAGGCATCAAGAACTCAAGGCACTGGGAAGTTGAGATTCAAAGCACCAAGGGTTACAGATGCTACCAAATACAAATATTTTTCAGGTGTAATTCCTTTTCTAGACAGAGAAAACTGAGCATTCAGTTCCACCAAATTGCATTGTACAAGCTGAACTGGGAAAACTATAAGGATAGTAGGTCATAGCCACTGTGAGATAACACAGCTTCATCCTCTTGATGGTGAAGGCTTCATTTTTCTGTGGTCTAAGCACGTAAGTGCCACAGCCCAATAAGGAGCTTGAATTTTTAATTTTTGAGCCAACTGACTGCAGATGGGGGCAATTTTTCCCCTGAATCTCATGGTAAGAAGCAGACTGACTGTAAGCAGCTCTGGTCACTGTTCTGTGCTGCCAAACAAAGCCTTCTGTGATGCCCTGCTCAGTAAGGAGATTTTTGGACATGAAACTAGGGCTTATTTTATCTTCAATGCCAACACATCTGTCTTGCAAAGTAATCCCTTTTGGACTGAGTTGTCCAAGCTCAACACTATGGACAATAATGCGTCGGGATGATCAACAAAGAGAAAGTCAGACAAATGTGCCATGTTTAATGAAAAGACAAATCTCAAACAAAAAGTTTTTGAAGCTTCTTGATCGTAAGTACCTTACTTTTACTGCTTTCCAATGTCCTTTGGGCACTTAATTCCCTTAGGTTCCCTGAAAAATTTCAGCACACATTGCTTGAGCCAATCAATTAGCATATCTCACAATAATATTGTAGCTCTGCTGAAATCCTTATCCTGGTCTTTTATTTGTTTAGAATGTGAGAAGCACCATGCTTGCAAATGGGCAAAACAAAGTGTAGATCTGCAGAAACTGGCAATTCCTCCCAGCTAGCAGCAAAACTGAACTGAAAGTTCTTCAACAAATTGCACAAAACCTACTGGGAAGAGAGGGTGAATTTGTGTATGATTATCTCAGATTTATCCTGTGCTCTCATCCCTACTTTTTTGATTAAACACAACCAGAACCTTCACACATACTTGAGCTTCACCAGACTAGAGTGGATAAAACCTAGATATTCACTGGTTTAATGCATAAGGTTTCAAGAACAAAACTATAAACACAGCACCATATTCCTCTATTTTGGGGTGCCCTAACAGGAGAACAAAATTTCCTTTTAGAATGTCTTTGCACAGGAAGAAGAAAGTTACAATACATCAATAAACCCTATAAAACTGAGAAAGAAAGATTTCTTGTTTACTGTAGCAAGAATCAGGATTAATGTGTTCTAACTCATGGTGTCAAAGGGGAAAATTCATAATTCATAAATTCTCATAAAAAATTATCATCCCATGATAGCTGTTAGCTTACAGATGACAAGTCTTACTGCTTAAACCCTCCTGAAATGAGACATTAAGTTGATATTTAGATTCAAATCTGTCCTGTTTTGCATGCACTGTTTTATACATTAAATAACTAGTTTTGCTGCCAGTCATCTCCCAAAGATGGTCTTTGCTTTTCACAGAATGTCGTACCTTTATTTTTATATAAATACCATGTAATTTTTATTTATTTTTGTTCTCAGTCATTCTTTTCTCCAGTAGAGCTGCTGTGCAACATATATCCAGGTCTGTCTTGCTAGATCAATCAATATTTTATTTACAAGGAAAATGCTTTATTTAGAATGTGGCAGGAGTGAGATGTTTGCTCAAGTATTGGTGCATAAATAAACTGCTGAAGAAGCCACCTCAATAGGAAATTTTTCTCTCTAGGACACTGTCCTATGTAGAGAGCAACTGGTGGTTTAACCAAGTTCACTGGATGAGCATTACATCACATCACAACATCTGCCTTCAAGGCCTTGTCGACAGTAGCCCGTATTATAAGTAGTGCAATCCAGCTACTCTAACTACAACCAGGCAACAACCAGCATGAAGAGCTGCCCTGGTATTTTCCTTACACTTTTTCAGGAAACAGTCTCCCTACCTCGAGACCCTCTTGAATTTATGAATCCTCTGTCCTGTATCTGGCCATTTTTGAAGGGGTGTTTGTTTCGGGAAAAGTTCTTTTTGCAAGAACAATAACAATTTGTGTCATTGGTGACAAAGTGGAGGGGGAAGGCCAATATAGAAAAGGAAAGGTTGAAAACAAAAGGGAAAAGGAAAGGGGCCAAGAGATATTTCCCAGAGCAGCAGATAGCTTAGCTGATGACACATTCCCTTTCCTAAGGCAGCAGGAAAACTACTATGAACTATATGCTATGACAGCATGTAACTTTGCTTTCTGTATCCCATACAATTACCTTACTTCTACTGGTGCTCTTGCTCACTAGTTTGGGCTTGTAACACTATCTGGAGCTTGAGAAACTTTTCCCATCAGAAGTATTTCTGAAACTGGTACCTTCCAGATTTCAATTCAAAGCCACCTTATTGGAAAATTCCCAGTCAATTGTAATTCTACCAAATAACAGTACTAGGAAGACATGATGTAGACATTTCCTAGATCAATTATGTAAGATTAAAGAGTCCACTTACTGCCTACTTTCTTTTTCCCCCATAAAGATCCTTCAACTGCAATCAGGTTACCTCCAAATCATTTTTGTAAGCTGAACAGATAGAGTTCTTTAAAATTCTAACCACCAGGAGTTTTCTTCAGCCTTCAGGCCATTTTTCTATGGTTGTTTCCTAAATCTTCTCCAATTTTTCCACCAATTTTCATGGTGAAAGAACTTAAAAGGAATCTCTTAATGGAAAAATTGAACAAGGTCCATCTTTAGGTGATTGTAATTAATGAAAAACCTTGCATTATGTGTGGCTCAAATTAAGCCTTCCAATATGTACTGCACTGCAGTGCATTTCTCACTCTATAAATACATCTCTACTTTTTCCAACATTTACTCACTGTGTTTTATTAGCTAGCACAGGAGCTCTTGACAATCTTTTTTAGACATGGCTTTGAATAATGTGAATACTCTACATTCTAAGGATACACTTCCTCCAGATTTTAATGTGTTTGGTTTTTAAGTCATGTTCTATTTTTTCCAGATATAACGTATCTTCACACTTCTCCTCAGAGTAGATACTGGGAGTTCAATTTTAAATACTTTTCAGAAAACAGTGACAAAGAACAAGCTATGCTTTGTCTCTTAAACTAGTGTCTGCCTATTCCATAGCCCTAGTTTTCACATCGGGACCAGAATACACACTTTTGCTAATTGTTGGATTCCGTTTGCAAGTAGCTGGATGAACAGGATAATAACAAAATATTTAAGGAGCATAGAAGTGTTGATGAATAGTGCCATTTTGCCTGGTGAACTAGTACTGAGAAACACAGTTTTGGATGCACAGATTCCCCTGGTGACTGGGGGAAACAGGTCATTAGAAAGAACAAGGATGCTTTTCCTAAACTTAGCATAACAAGAAAACTCCTCAAATCCAGCATTGCCTTACAATATCTCAGCCTCTCTTAAAAGGGGGTAATTTAACTAGGAATGATGTTACTGTCTCCTTCATAAAACATTTTCTGATATCAAGGGACAAGACAATTCAATAATGAACTGCATTACATAGCGTGGCACTTGTGCAATTCTCTAGCCAGGTCTCCAAGAACAAAACTCTTCTGTTCAAGAAATCAGTAAATAATGAACAACAAGGAATGAGTGGAATATGATTTTGTTGATCATATTCTGCAGTAAACTGAGCTACCAGCATCTGAAAGAAACCAATGGTCAATCCCACTGGCTCTGCTCCCCAGATCCCAGCCAGAACAGTAAGATGAGCTTGCAGAGGTAACCTTATTTCACTCGCTAAAAATGTTTGCAAAAATCAGGGTTGGCAAAAATAATGCCTGAAATTTGTTATTGCTTTAGTTTCCTACTTCTGCTTCTCCACTACTAGTGGTTTCCCTTCTCAGTGCTTTGATAAAAGCCTCTACTCCTGATGGGAGTTTCAAGTTTACCAACAGAATATTCGTACAGGCAGTTCTGTTATTCAGGTTCGCTGTCCTATCTTCACCATGTTCTGTGAATAACTGTGCAAGATCCTGGGAAGTAATTTAACAGCAGCTTGTCTGTGGAAGCAGCAATAATACTACAAATTTTGATCATTAGGGTGCCAAATGTGTTTTAGGCAATTTTTGGTGATCACTGTGCTCAGCAAAACATATATGCAGCAAGAAATATAAGCCTGACTAACAACAGAATGTCTAAGACTTGAAGGGGATCGGGATCTGCAGGATGGTATGCAGAAGGCCAGAGTGCAAGGACTGTGTAAGAAGCCCATGAAGAGGTCACATGAAAAGAGAGGACACTTGGACCTGGACTTGATCCATATAAGTTCAGGTGCTTACTTAAAAAAAACACTTAAATGACAAATCAATGCAGATAATGACCAAAATCAGTGTTCGAAATCACCCTTTGGAAGGGCCAGAGGTTTGAACTGCTTGTCCTGTTCTTTTTCTTTCTCTCTGTTAATAGAAGGATGAGAGGAGCAGCACAGAAGTGCTCCCACTGCTAGCTTAAGCACTCCCAGTATGCAGCAATGGATGAGATAAGCCTCAGCCCACTGCCCAATCCTCCACAGACACCACGGTAAGAGATAATGCACTGCTACAGCACGGTTACCTCAAGGCATCGACGTCATATTTACCACATAAGCACAGAGGACTTAAGCAGCAGGGTCTGTATAGCTCAAAAGTGTCAGCCTTAGAGCTCAGGGGGAAAATAAAGGATCAAGATATTCACAGAAAGACTTACATTCTTAGACTAACCTCAGTATATGACGGAGGCTTAATGTATTTTTCTTTTCCACAACTCAGGAGCTGAGACTCAAGAAATGATTCCATTAGACAATCCCTTCTCATTTTCTCCACTGCTGCAGTAAATGGCTGTGAAAAAATTAAGCTCAAATGGTAAGTTCCTCTTCAGGGCTTAACTCTGTAGAAGTCCATATCTCCTTATGAAAACGAAGCTTCTCTTTGACATCTACAGCCAGAAGTGTTAGCATCTTTTTCTCTCATTCGCAAGATAAAGAGCCCTGCAATCTTTAAATGCATTGCAAATGGACTTCAATGTTTATGCCTTATCTTTAAGCCTGGAGGAGAATGCAGACCACAGCATCATGGTGAAATGACCTTTAAAATCATCTTATGCTGCAGTGAAAAGAGACATGATGCCCCAAGGCAAAGCTGAGAATCCTCTGGCTCAACCTCTAAAAGTTCAACGTGGTAAAAGGAATAGAGGGGAAGAAAGAATGCAGAAATTTGCAGGGAAGCTGGGACAGATCAACTGATTAGTCAGATGTTTGAGATAGGCTCCCTATACCAGCACGAAAAATAATGGGGGAAATATTTTGAGTGGACTTGGGTTGAGAATATAAATTTCTTCACAGAAGGCAAAGAAACTTCCAACAGAATAATTTGTTCATCAAGGCATTTTTCAGAGTGGCAAACCCAGGGTTCTAAATCCCCCTCTGAAGAAGGACTAAGTCTCCCAGTGTTCTAGCAAGTGCTGTGCACATGAAACCTTAAGGGAAGTTAGAAAGTATCTAAGAGGACTAAGTGTGAAGCAAGGACAGTTTCTTGAACTGGGTCAGTCCTGGGCATGAGAGTCACAGCTATACTTCCCTGAAGTCCCTAGGGGAAAAGAAAGCCAATACTTAGAGAGGCAACATCTTTGGTGCTTGCATTCAGCTGCCAGCTTTTTGTAATGACATTTTTGGGCTCTGATCCCTGAATTACTGTGAAGTTTTGCCTTCAGCACCTAAACACATTAGGATGCTATTTCTGTGACACAAGGCAGCTCAAGGCTCCATGAAGGACATCAGGACTTCAGAGTGCTTGGTGCAGAGATCGCTTTTCAAAATAGGACAGAGACTTCTATAAATAGCCCTGGGCAATCAGAAAGCTTTAGCCATTACATATGTTCTCTATACTAAGTCCTCAGCAAAGGTTTCAATCAGCATAAACCAAGGTTCAATGAAGGGTTGAATCAAAGGCCTAGTCCTATAAACAGTCAATTTAGTGCCACGAAAGATGACATTTATTGAACTCCTATTTCCATCCAAGCAATCTTATGGTGCTTGAATCTTAATCCATTCCTCAATGGATGATTGGAGCAAGCATAAAATAAAATGTTTGAATAAAACAGAACTATCAGTCATCAAATCTGCCGTCAGGCTTTCTTGCAGTCTGTTCAACCACAATAAAGCTGAGGGTTATGTCAAAGTACACTGGACATTTGCTGCAGTGAAGCCAGTTTTAAGCAGTCTTCTCTAATAAGGCTTCAGGGTTGTTTTTTTTCACCTTACAGAGGACAGTTTCAGAGCATTATTGCAGTAAGGTGGCCTTTGTTCCCTTTCTCACTGTAAAGCTCCATTTGTAACAGGCAGGGTTATAGTCTCAGACCATTTTCTAGTGAGAATTTTCCTGTGCTTTCAGTTTCCTATCAAAATGTGATCAAACCAACAGAAGTTGCCTATACCCTCTATTTCTCCAAGTGACTCTGGGAAGGCTCCAAAAAAGATAAATACACAGCCAAAATGGCACAAAAAGATCCATCACAACAATTTAGGCAGTTCTGCTGCAGCATTCAACAACTTCTTAACTACAGTGCATCTGCATTATCTGTTGCATAGAGGCATTGCACAGCCACCGTGTATGTCCTTTATGCTGTACTTGCCACCAGCTTTAGGGTCAATTCACGGGTTATTCATGCAACCACACTAAAAGCACAAGCTATAAAGCCATCGAAGTGGGACAGATGTCATTCTGCCTCTTTCACTGATGTAAACCAAGCTAAATTTGCATTGTACCATCCCAGTGCCCAGCAAAGTCCTAGAGGGAGTAATGCCTGCACAAAAGCCGTCATGCACTGGTACCAAAAAGACTGCATAGACCTCCCTCCCCTTCCACCAAAACTGGAGAGGAACCAGATCCAGCAGCATCTACCAGTCTGGACAAGCCCAGTAGATGTAACTGCCTGACCAAAATACAAAATGGCACCAACCAACCTTTCTGTGTTGTGCAACAAGCTGTGCAACAAGATAAGAAAGTAATAATCCCATTTGAGGAATACCAACGGCAGTTATGCATTTGACATCAGTGACATATCAGACTCTTGAATTTTAAAGGCAGTACCAATTACAGAACCCTTTCGTGTATCATTAACAACCTGGCAGCTATTAATCTACTTAATTGCAATAGCAGCTTTGTATCTGAGGAGAGGACTTCAATTGTTAATACTTGACAAGCACAGACTTGTCCATTATTATGTTTTGGAGTTAAATGGAAGTGTTGAAAATTAATGGGCAACTCCTGAGCTATCTCTTCCTTTGCCTAAGGGAGCTCTTTTTCACCCTCCAATCTTAATACGCTGTCTCCTGGTTCTTATCCTAGAACATCACCTCTATACTACTAATCTAGTGCAAGATCAATGTTACAGCATTCATTCTCAGAAGTCTTGCTTATCAACTGACCTTACACCCCAGAAAAACCCAAACCCAATGAATTGAGAAAAAAAAGCCCAAGAAACAAAAACCAGAATAACCTACAACAAGCCAACAGTAGTTAGTTGAACTCTGCTATCACAAAATACACCTAGAATGAATACGATGCAATTTTCAAGCTCCAACTTGTATGAAAATTCACCATAGATATGAACTGAGATTAAAATTCAGTATCACAGATTTTTATTAATGAAGAATCAGTTAACAGGAAAATAGCAAAGCAATCAATTGTGAGCAGGTGTTCATGAGATCAGCCTTATACAAAACTAATGGAAAAGGTCACAACTGGCTAGAAATGAACAGCCTGTGAGGTTCATTCAGAAATCTGAAGCAGCAAAAAAGAACCATAGACAAGGAAAATCTACAAACGAACTTTTGAACTCTCCAAGAAGGGAGTTCTACCAGAGGAAAAACAAGTTAGGATTTGATTTTCTGAGAAACAACCATTTTCATATGGGATTGAAAAAGTTTTCACTTCAAATAAGACAAAAAAAATTGAGATCTGAAGCTATATTACAAAAGTCAGCAGTAGAACCAGGACCCAAATCTTAAGGCAATATTAATAAAAGTCCTCCCTTTTCCAATAACCATCAAGAGGTGGTGCAATTATGAATTTTTATCTTCTTTCTTTTAATGTAATGGCCACCTGATTTCCAAGTTGCTTGAAAGAACGATTACTTTCTGCATTTTTTATCCTTTTATTATTTTACTGCACCACACGGCTGCACACATAATTAAGGATTTAAATAATGAATAGATATTAGCATTATGTAAATCATCATCATTTTCCATTAATGGGAACTGGTGGTAACTGTCTGTGAATCACAAGTGTTAGAAGTCACACAGACTTATACATTTTTAAATTTGAAACTCTATGCCTATTATAAATTACAATCAAAGCAGCTCTTTTGACT
This sequence comes from Cephalopterus ornatus, assembly GCA_013396775.1. Classification (NCBI taxonomy): domain Eukaryota; kingdom Metazoa; phylum Chordata; class Aves; order Passeriformes; family Cotingidae; genus Cephalopterus; species Cephalopterus ornatus. Next base: position 328,746 of record VZRE01005081.1, read on the forward strand.
ACTCTTAGATTGTTCCCAATTCAATTTGTTGCACATCTGTTAGCAAAATTTTATGTCCAAGGCTCTTAAGAGAATATGGAATACATTAGTATCTTGAATTAAGAGAGCATGGAGTGCTCAAATTGTGATTATTCCAACCAAAATTAAAACCTCCAAGTTAACATTACATACGTCTATTCAAATTACATTTAGCTAAGGTCAGTTATAAAAAACAATTGCCATCTCACCACTTACTGCTCTCATCCGTCTTTTTTAATAAACTCATTACCAAGCTATAATTGGAGCGGTTCACTTAGGTCAGGTCTGGAAAGTGTTGCTTGTCTGAATTCTTCTTTATCTATTTCCACCGTGGTTTGGGGCTTAATCCACTGACACTCCAAATAATGCGTTCAACAAACAGGGAAGACAACAAAGTCTATTCTGAATGGTACACCGCACAATTTTCTTGTTCTTCATAAACATGTTTTAGTATCAATTTCAATAAAAGATACTAAATCAGCAGCAAAGGCTAATGGGACACCCTTCTACATCACTCTGGGGTGCTCAAGAGTCAGTGATGAGGTTCACTATGCAGCTATCCATATGCCAGCAATATTAACCATCCTCCCTATTATGAAGTCCAGTTTCTAACATCAAAACCCAAGGTCTGAATATTTCCCAAAATACACATTTCCTGAATATGAAATTATTTTATTTTTTAAAAAAATTGTATCAATCAACAAGTAGACAGCTATAAAAATACTTTAATAACCTGTGTTTTCTACTGAGAAATGAGAGAGAAAATAAGTGGTAGCTTGGAGTGCCATGGCAAGAGTAACTTGGCTGTTTTGTCCATGGTACGTAATGCCTGGCAGAAGTCTGATATGAAAACAGAATTGATAATAATAAAATTAGTTGTGCAACTGCATCTGTATGTCCAATGCCACGTTTTTTTTCTTTAAACAACGCCCTCTGAAAAATTCCAGACTACATGTGTAAATACTTTAAACATAATCAAGCTGGTATCTTTGGATATAAGAATGCCTGGATTCCCCCTAGCACAGTAAATTTTCTCCTACATCAGATGGAGAGGGTTGCCTACAGAAGAGAAGGAACAGGGGGGAAAGATACATTCTCCCAAACAATTCCTCAGCCTTCGGTTGGTTTTGATTTGGTGTACCTCCTAACTGACTCATTCTGGCAACTGCATCAAAATTTCTTAAACATTTTCTTTTTCAAATGCTCATCCAGTCTCCCCAAACCTTGCAAACTTCTTGAATCCACAACACCCTTTGACAAGAAATTAAAAACTTCTGTGCACTGTGCAAAGAGCATCCTCTTAAATTTGGTTTGTCTTTGTCTGAACCTAGACCCTACCACCTCCACTTGACAGTGGTGGAAGCAACTAAGCTCAGCAACCCAGCTCTACCTCTGGCAGTATTACAGGTTGGCTTTACACCCCTGCTAGATAGACTTGTCTACATGACATCAGAAAAAGAAATAACACCCAGACAAATTATCAGGTTGAGCTAATGAAAAGCAGACTCTCAATTCAGGCTGCTTGGTCTGCAAAGAAGAGCTAATGGATCTGCCCTGAAGGTCTCCTGAGGGAAGAGTTGTCATGAGCACTGGTAATACTCACAGCCACATCACCTCGCTCAGAAGGTTCCACTACTTTTGCTTCTGGACCCAGAAGGAACACAGGACAGCAGAAATGGAAAAAGAACATTAAGAAAGCTGTCATCAATATGAGATGCATTACTGAGTCCAGGGAGGCCCACACAAGCAGCAATGGCCATGCTCCCCAGCATCATCCACTTAAATTGTGACCTTTCCACACATACAAGTAAGGCCTCAAAAACTACAGCACAAAGCAGAAAAAGAGCAAAAAAGAGGTCAAAATTACTTAGTCATGTTAAGAACTCTGAAGTAGCAGGGGAGTTGTTAAATGAAAATGCTTGAGCAATCTTGGCAAGCAGACTCAGATACCACTATACAGAGAAAAGAAAGTTTGGACTGGCATTCAGCTGAGACATTACCAGTATTGCATGGGACTAATAATTTTCTGTATGAATTTTTATTATTCCCTCTGAGTCATGGAAAGAATAAATATGAGGTTTCATTTCACTTTAACGATTTTCAGAATGAGGCTCTGAAGATAAAGTCAGAAGGCAAAAATAAGTGTTTAGATATCTCTTGTAGTCAGCTCTGTGATACTGCTTCTAATCCCCATTCCTAGATGAGGAGCTCTGTGAGCTAAGTCATCAGCTTGGAGATGGAAAGGGCCTGCCCCAAGTGTAATCTGTTAGGCAGGCAATGAACATGCAACAAAACCCAAGGGAACAAACTTGTCAGAAACATTTGGTGGATTGAGCACACCACAGGGAATACTTATAACATTTTAAAGTGTTTTGTTATGAGTCCTGGATAAGTACAGTGGGAAAGCCAATGGTATTTAAGTACCTTCAGAGCAATATAATTAGGATATAACTAGAACAGAATTTTCCTTACAGTGCCCAGCCATTGGAAAACTACTAAAGCAAGCTTAAGTCCGGATTGTAACAGAAATATTAACTCCTGGTTTTAAATATACATATAAATATACATATCATGACTAGTGATGTGTTCTAAACCTAGGTCAGAAAATGCTTGGTGATGGATGACTGCTTACCACACACATTCCTAGACAGTATATGATCGGGCAAGTAATTAGCTTCAGTCCTCTCTGTTGAATAAGTACCAGTGGTGGGTGAAGAATTCATAAAAATGAGCTTAAGTGACTTAAATGCTGTGAGGAAAAAACTCAGCTACTGGTGGGAGACAGCACCAATCAATGCCAATCAGAATCTTTTGGATTTAGGCCAGCTTGAACCTGAGGTCCCCAAAGATGAATAAGTAGATTCAGTCAAACATTATTTAATTTCACAAAGCATTATTCAGATTATTGTTACTCTAATTCTGCTGAGTCCAAAGTCTGAGTCATTCCCCAGAGTCCAGGAATCCCTGGAACCATTACTTTCAGGCTTTGAAAGATCAGAGACATTGGAAGATGTGGCAGACTAGGGAAAAGGTGAAAATGAGAACATCCCTCTCTTCCCATTTCATTTCTCTCCTCTCCCCTGCCATTCCCTGTGATGGGGAGAGGAACACAGTGAATGTGGCGCATGCAGCACTCAAAGAAAGGTCAGTGCACTAATGGCTGCCTTTTCAACAAGTCAGCCACATAGAATTTGATCTGAAGATGCAATACATCAATGCAGGGTTCATTTTTTTTGACTGAGTTGACAGAAACAAATGAACAGGTCATGTATTCAATCTCTTGGACAACATAGGATTGTTTCATTTGCTATAAAGGTCAAAAACAGTAACCTGCTTAAGGGCTAAGTGTTTTTCTAAAGGTGAAACACTGATGAAAGCAAAACATCATTTATTTTTAACTAGCTACCAGAATGGTATCTGATTCTTCTAAGCACAGCACAAGTGCAGTATTCTTCCTATATCTGCTTATCTCTAGCAAAAAGGTATCATGTCTTTGAATACAAATCTAGTGATCTGGAAATTTTTCTGCAGTAAAAAGGCTGAGCAACACTGCAGAGTCACTGCTGATGAAGTGACATCATCATCTTCCTGATGATCTAAATTCCCCAGGGTGAGCTACGCACAAGAGCTGCAACAAGACGCATTCGCTTTGCTTAACTGAGTCCTTTCCCAGCTCTGCTCCATGGCCACCTCTGTGACAGCTGTATGTGAGATGAGGCCAAGTCTGAGGCCTCTTCCCATCAGAGGGAGGGGAATGCCAGGTTCCCATGTCCCAGCTGGTTGGATGCTCTACCACTAAATACAAAAACAGGTCCCATAAGCCAGCAATTTGCAATTGTCCAAAACGAATCATCTCTGACAAGAGATACCAAAATACTCATATTTAAAATAGCCAGCTGCCCAAATCTTCAGGGACACATGTATGATAGATACATCCCAGGCTCAGTCTTTTGTTATGCCTGATTCAGAGTTTGGGTTTCCCTAGCCCCTGGCCAGTCTCTCCTAGTGTCTGACATTCAGCAGGTGGCTTAATTTCAATAGCCCTGAATTTCAGAAACTTCTATCCCTCAGAAACATCACAAAAGTAGATAAACCAATGAAAAAAAAAATCATTTTTGGCAAATCAATATTTTCTATTTCACTAAAAACTTCCTAGACTGCTCAAACTGTGAGATTGCCTTCAAATGCTGCTCATATCTCCTTTGGAAAAAGAACTTTTAGTATTCCTCTCATGAGGCACCAGATTGTGACTTAGACCTTGAAACTTTGCAGCAGGGCTGGAAAACACAGGTATTTAATATGGATGCATAGGCATAGTCACAAAGCACTGCCTCAAGTTCAGACTCAGCCAGGTGATGCTCACAATTACTTTTTATAAGTTTGTGCATTAGAAAATAAAAGAGGTAATTCACTGTACTATACTGAATATGGGCCACAGTGCTGATAAATATCACAATGCCTTTTAAAAAGGGGCCATTTTCCTTTTGTTCTCAGCATTCTTACCAAGAAAACATTACATCCAGATTTTGATCCACATCCCACCAAAAATCAGCTTTAGCTTGCTATTCCTTTTTATTAAAAAGTACCTTGCTTAAGCTTAGCATCTTTAAAACAGGCCATAAGTTTTTGAGAAGCTCAATGTCTTGAAATCTCACAGAGCCTTCCCATGCACGAGCATGAAGCAGGGGACATTTCACGTCTCATGACGCACAATGGAACAATCTTATCTGAATAGCTACTATTTCTGTGACAATTTGCTTGCATTCAGACAAGATTATTTCCCTGATCTTGTCAGGCCACACGAATACATGAAATAAGCAGAGACAACAGCTCACATAAATATTGCAGCCAGAACCTGTGATTAAAGGTGTCCCACACACATCTTTGTCATTGGCTGCATTCAATTTTAAACATTTTTCCCCTAAACAAACCTTGTCTCCTCTTCTCTCCCTCTTTTTTTAATTAAATCTTCTCTTTAAGATAATCTTCAGATGCATCAAGTATTCCCCTCTGATATTTTACTGTCAAGCAATGAACTACTCTTGGTGGTTTCCCAGATCTCTTGCCGATGTAACCATGGAGACCTTGCCAGCTGCTACAACATCTTGAGGAATTTTTGTCTCTCTCACTAGCTTTCCTCATGGCAAAATCATTACCCAAAAATGGAGTCCTAATGGCTGCAGGATTTTTTTTTTTCCATTTTCAAACCCCTCACTAACGTCCATGCTTATTATGCCAACTGTTGGATAAATTGTTCAATATTAAATAACATAGTTACATAATAAAAGTATGCAGAGGAAACATACAGAGGTTATCAGGTAAATGCCTTTATTCTAAACCATCCAAGGGATAAGACTCCATTACACCCCATTTTCATTAAATAGTTCCTTAAAATAGAAGTGCTCAATTAGCTGAAACAAAATGCTGTATACATCCTCCTTCAGATGAGGTTAGAGTACAGGTGCTGACTGAGAATGGACTCTCAAGTCAAAGGATCTAGAAACATATGCCAAACCTACACTTAATGGGGGACCCTACAAGCATACAAACCATCACCTCTTTCCAGCATTCTTCATGTGGAAAAGGTCAGAAGTAAAATTCCAGCAGGATGCCAAAAGGAAATAAAGGGGAGGAAGGGAGAAAGAACACCACTTGCTCTCTTAGACCTTAATTTTCATGTTTTTCCACTGTGTAACAGATGACTCACCAAGGCTCTGATCCCATAACATAGAATAAGAAAATAGTAAAAGATATTCTTCTCTTCCAGGTGCTTTCACTCCTCCTTCACATCTTCTCTTTCTTACCACTCTCCTCTTTGCTTTGCACAGTAAGGGCATGGTCTGTCCAAACAAGGTGGAATCTTTTGCAACACTTCTATAAACCAATAGCTAAAAGCTAACACCAGGTGCAGAAACTCAATTTGTTTATTTTGCTCTTAGCCTCTTAAGAGGCATTTATTTCTAATTCCTTTCAAGGAAACATACTTCAAGAACAAGAAGTCCTGCAGTTTTAGCCTATCTCACCTATTTTGTGCTCTTTTTCAATTTTTAATTTGAACAAAGGCTTTAAAAGTGTTCTTCCCCTCAAACACTCCTAACACCAAAAAAAAGCAAACAAGAAATATTGGCTGATTATGCTCTCTTTAACCCTTTCCATTTCAAACACTGCAATAATTTTTTAGCTTTTCCTAGCGTATTTATAAATTAAAGGTAACAACTGTTTCTAATGTTGCCAATGCACCAAAAGAATTCAGTCATCTATACAGCACCCATGTCACTGAGCCTTTTATTCCATTGAAATTAATTCACCCATTCTATCTTCACAAACAGCAATAGGCAGTCTCCATCACAAACAACTTGCAGAGCTTAGAGGCACACGGACAAGGCTTACAGAGAAAACACATCCAGTTTTCCACCAGCAGTTCCAATCAGCTATGTCACAGAATCTACTGGAATTGCAAAACACAACTGCTAGTTCAAGATACTCCAGCTTTTACATATTGTTTCTTGCTAGAGTTTCCCCCATTCCTACATGGCAGAGGCAGAGGAGGAAGTGCACAGTTTCTGGGGCCTTCATAGCAAAGAGGAGCTTTTCCTATGCTATGCTGTCCAGCAAATAGCACTGTTACAGCCCAAAAACATAGGGCTTGGTATCTTTTCCAGGTAGTGGAACATTTTCTGAAGCCCTAGTTTTACTTTCCAAGTACACAAAGATACCTAGTTACTGCCAGTTTTACGTGATAAGTTTAAGAATCTATTCTAATGCAAGATATATAGTGTTCATGCCGTACTATCATGCTGCAGTGATGTAGAGCTGTCCAACTTAAAGCAACTCTTGTCTACTTCAAAGTTCTCACAGGAAGCTGAAGTATACCTGTCAAGTGCACAGCAGCTTGTAAAGCATGGGCAATCTTTGTTGAAGCAGCTCTCTACCAGCATTTTATGAAGAGCTAAGTGTCAGTCAAAAAGGAGGAAGGGGGACACCAGGCCTTTTTTTAGAGCTCACAAGGAGAATATGCTAAATAGCAACAGCTCAGAAAGTTCCACATCTCTACTAGCCAAGTGTAGGATCAATTTGTTAGTGAAAAATTTTGACGGTGCTGTGAACAGGCCCCTCGTGCAAACTGATCAATGGACTACACCAGTATCCTCAAATTTTGAATTAGTTCCACCCTCCCTCAAATCCTCCTCATTCCAGCCTAAGAGCTATCATATGGCCTGGTCACAATCGGAAGCAATGAGTGAGCCACACCTACCATAAATATTACATTAAAATGAAGTTGTTGGTTTACTTTGATGAAAATCACAAAGTTTAGAGTAGGGAAAGACTCCATACACCTGGCTTTACAAGTAGAAGAGAGCAGGCAAACACCTTTTAATAGTTCAGTCATGTTTTGGATGTGTGTGCATCAGGGCAACCAGGCGACCCTTCCAGGGAATAGAAAATGTAGTAACAGAAAAGGGACGGAAAACTCAAATGTGTATGCTGAGAAAGGATCAATAAACTGGAGCAAAGGATGAGAAATTGAACAAACCCTTACTTGAGCCCTTGGAGCATGTTTTCCTGCTCTAGCCAAGCATCCTTGCTGAAAAGAGAAGACAAAGCATGCACTATGAGCAAGCTTTCTGCCCTCCATAGCCTGGCATGAGCTTCAGTTTGCCAAGTGAATATAGAGAGAGCCAGAGGCTTACCACAAATACCTTTCAAAGATGATCTTGCACTAAGTGAAGTAAGCATATTGTTTCTTTTCCCTTTCTTCCCTTTTGTCACTATAAACATCATTTGCATTGACTTTGTCTCTTTTGCATTTCATTAATATACTCACATTTTCTTTAGATTTTAACTTGTCCTGAACTAAAAGTTCTGTGAAGGTAATCACCTTCTTCTGTGTGTGATGACCCTTCACAGCAGTTGTTCAAAGAAGAAACATCTTCTGCGTAGACATATTAGTCAGGAAAACTCTCTAAAAGAGAGGGGGGGTATCAGATAGAAAACCTAAAAATTAAGACTCCTAGGGAAGCACATAAGACCTTAAAATCATGAACTTGTTTTTAGTGTAAAGGACAAAAGCCATACTTCCACTGACAAAAGCCACTCTTCCACAAGAGCAAACAAACAAACACTCTAAAAAAAACCAAACAAAACCCAGAACCCAAAACAACAAGACAACAAAACAATCAAAAACCCAAAAGGTCCTCTAAACTCCAGACAGATGACTGAGATGGTTCTGGCTGGAACAGTTAATTTTCTGCTACAATAGGTTATTCATAAAAGGACAGCAAAGCAATCCGCAATTTTCACAAGTGCTAGCAGTGAAGGTAAATTTTAATTTTTAACTCACCCTGCTAACACACAAGATTAAAAATTGCTCTGGCATTATTAAGATTTTAAGTAAAGTTCATTAGCTTGAATTAAGAACATCCTTTCTTTTCCACAGCACCGCCCATCTCCACCCCCACACCTGTCAGCAATGGAAAGCAGCCATTCTACTTTGAGAGCCCGTGTAAATGGGCTTCTCACAGTGCTCATCAGCAGCCTGCCATGGCTGCTAATCCCAACAACTTCAGTGAGCAGAAAAGAAGCCCAAAGCTGAACACTTCTGAAAAGCTTGCCTTGTCCAATTACACACAAAATTGTTCACTGTAATTAGGATAAACCAGCACCCTTCACATTGCCCTACCAGTCACAGTTGTAGTACAACCTGGGAAGGTTTTCTCATCAGCTCACATAATCCAGAGTACAGCCCAAGCTAGAACAATTAAACTAGAATCAGGTCAACGTGTAAATCTTGTGGGGGATTTTTCATTGTGAAAATGTCAATTGGGTAGTGTTAAAATGTTTAGAAATGTGTTTGAGCAAAAGATTAAAAAAAAAGATTTCAGAAGAATTTGAATGAAATAACTTATGTTTTCAACAGCTTTTCACTTCAAACCTCATTTCATTTTATAAAAGTAAAGAAGTAATTTAATTTTAGGTTGTCCTAAGACAAAATATAGTTTGTCCTGAAAACAATACCCTCCTTCAATTAAAAATTTCTTTTTAATGGGTGCAGATACAACAACAAAAGAAACTGTCTAGGCTTTTTCTCCAGCATCAATAGGAGGAGAATGCGTAAAGTATGGCAAGGCCATCTGAGCTTTCCTTAGTTAAACAGTAGTTATGTGAAACCATATTCCCAACATAAAATATTTTTATTTACAATAGATGAACAAGTATTAATCAGAGTTCAGGAAGAAAATACAGAACTGAGCTCCCAATCATAATCTGTCCCAAAGGAATTAGCACACTCTCCTTCAGCAAACTACTGTTTATCGCTCACTTTAGACCACATACCCTCCAGGTGATTATTGCTGGATTCACAGCAAATGAACCCCTCATACATTCTGTTCAACTTCCAATTTTATTTTCTATCTGCAAGCTTTCCCCTAGTGATGACTAGCTCTAAACAGTACAGCTTTTGAGTTTAATGGCACTCAAGCTTAACAAAACTCTTCATGGTCATTAAGACAAAATGACTGAATTAATTCAGGAACTCAAGAGCATTCAGCTGAACTGATATTAAACCTCAAAAATACATGAGCCAAAGTCCATTTAGGAAAAAGAAAGGTAAAAATGAGTAATAAGAAGTAGCCACAATTCAGTTTTAATTTAACTAAAGCATCTTAAGAAGAAAACACTCTAATGAAGCACTTAATGATTACTTAAAATTATTTTAACAACTGATGACTTCAGAGATAATTTAAAAGATAATTTCCCATCAAAAAGCCTTGTGTAAAGTCACACCTCTACCTATTAAATCCAAGAGTTTGGGCTGACTCACTCTGCAAAGCCACGTCATAGAAAAAAGACAAGCAGATAGTCTATGGAAAGTTGTTTTTCTGTACTTTATGTTTGTGTACACGATACACAAACAGAATTACTTTCACAGAAGCATAAAGTCATCAGACCTAGGACATCAAGCTCAGTTCTTCAAAGGCACGTGCACGATGCTTACCAGGCTGAGCAGGGTCCAGAGGAGAAACCAGTCCAGATTCTCCCTTTTTCCCATCCAAGTTTCACAAGTCAGAAAATTTCTCTCAGCATAGTGTATAAAAAATGTTTAAGTCCTTCAGTATGGAACACACCATGAACAAAAAGTAGATTGTGGCATAGAATGAAAAAGGCTCAAGAGTCACTAAAATCCTTAGAATATCACAGACTTAATCAGAAGGAAATACTAAAATAATTCTAGAAATGAACCAGGTTTCACATTACAGAGAAATCTTCTGTGGCCTTCTGAGCATGCATAAGATTATTACAGTGTCCACTCCCACCCCTTTTCCAGGTGATGCCAATATACAAATCCCCACCCCTTTTCCAGGTGATGCCAATATACAAATCTTTCCAGGAAAGAGGTAGGGGTGGGGGGAACCCTGCAGAACTTTAATGATGCTTCATATAAGTGGGGGCAGTATGCTCAAAATAATCAGTCCATATCTGCAAATAAACTCTCACCCTTTCATTCCGACCTGAACACTGGGCGCAATATCATATTGACTACCTCCTCCTACACACATTTTCTCTCCCATTCCTCCAGTAGCTTAAAAAGATAAAATGAAGCGAAGACAGAGGTCTACCCACACTTACTTTGTCCACTGGGTTGGCAAGCTCAATATCTGTTTCCATAGCAATGGAGAAATCTGCCCAGCATTACAGCTCATCTTCGATCCCCTTCCCCAAATGCCTTGCTACTCCTTTACATGTAGATGAGCTGCAGGTGGTTTTCAGCAGGAGCTCAGGTCAGTCACCTGAGGCCCCCAGCACTGGGCGCTGCCGCACCAGAGTCATTGAGACTGCAAGTCCCACACAGCAGCCCCAAAATCCTCCCTGTCAGCCTAAAGGAAGGACAACCTGTTTATCAGGCCCAACCCTTGCTTTTTTGTGTTGTAACTCATTCTCTTTTGTGTTCCTCCTAAAAGTCAGACAGTTCCTCCAATCCTTCAGTACAAAGGCCCTCTTCCCTCTAACTCTGGTCATGTAACAAAGAGTGTAAGTCTTCTTAATAACCACAGGGCTTGGAGTTTTGCTGCATGTGGTAAGCTCAACTCTGCTTAGGCAAGCATCCAAGAATCTGGACTCAAGGCATCATAAAGTTGGCCCTCAGCTCATGTGTTTGCATTAGAATTATGTTATATTACTTCACAATATGAGAAATGCTGCTCAGCAATTCAGCTTTTCATCTAAGCTAGCTGTACTAAAGCGGCAATTCTGATACCTGATTCTCAGCGAGATAATTCCTTTACAGATGTTTTCATGGCGAACTGATTTCCCTCGTGTTTCACTCTAGTTACAGTCAGCATTGTTAATTTATTTTTCCTTCTACAAGGCAATAAACTGCTGCACATTTTTCCCTGGAAGGGAGAGATATTACTGACTTATTTTACATAACAGGAGACTCTGATACCAACCATTGACACAGATGAGCAAAAACCCACTGCAGAATCTTGGTGGAATCAACAAAACAAACTGCAAAATATCACTAGCTTAGCATATGACAATAGTATCCTCTGCCTTAACTTATACTTTCACTACCTTCAGAGCAATTTACTTGCACTGTGTAACTACTTAAGCCATATCTTTAGAGAAATCATGATGTTTAATGTTTCACAGTTGCCAGCTGTCTGGAATTCAGATTGAAAATATCCAAGTTACAGCAGCTATTCATAGCTCAGTTCCATGAGAAGTAGGATTTGTCATGGTTGCAGCATATGGATGCCAAGGACATGTATAGCACTAGCATACGAGAAATCCTCTCTCAAGCATCATTACAGAAAGCCAAGGCTTCTCAGGGACTTGAAAGACAACAGGAAAAGATGACCTTCCAGAGGACCTTCCACTTCAGACAAGCCAGACTGCATAGAGGAGAAGCACTCTTCACTGACTGACCAAAAAGCCTCTATTTAAAACTCAGACAACTCTGTTATCTCACAGAATAGTACAACTCCACATTACCTTCAGTAACACACTGTGTTTACTTCAGATACTGAATAGATGAGGTAATAGGAACAGTTGATGAGGAAGAGGAACTGACTTAAATTGTGCTTGCTGCTAAGACAGGGTCCACTCTCAGCAGTAGTCATGTCCTTTAATTATTTATACTTGCATGGATTTGCTGTTCTAGAACAGCACACAGAACTATAGATGTGGGACCAGTTCATAGACTCTGTGGGAGGGAGTCACTTGAAGTGTTTGTACTGCGATGACACAGGGTTAATTCTTTGCATTCACAGCTTCATCCTAGGCCTGATAGGAAGCAGCCAAGAAGGAAATACAACAGCTCCAGATAAAATATCTCCCGAATAAACATGGCAGGAGGCTAGTAAACAATGCCTGCAGTCAGACAGTTGAAGAGATTGCGTTCCCATTTTCCCTTCGAGTCACACTGCTCTTACACCAAGCTCAGGAAAGAACAGGCCAAATGAACCTGGTTAACAGGGACAGAGACTACCCCTGCACAGACAGGGAGACTAAAACAGGTCGGCAGATTCCTGCTGAGGACTAAGACAATACTAGCGGTTTTCCTAAGTTTCAAGGAGTTAGCAAACCTCAGAACAGATGAAGGTACCTGCATAGGCCAGTTTTTGCAGTTCCCTCTGCCAGGCTTCGCTGTTTCCCTTGCTATGGAGATTTCACAGCACTTGTGTTCGGCAATGCTACCTGGTTACAGTCAACAGCAGTTGCAGCTCCCCTGAAAAAACCACTGAGCAGTCACTGCTGATCCACACAACCTGGTGCTCCAGGGAAGGCTCCTCCACAAGGCTTTACACTTGGGTAGGGGATAGTAAAGGGTTTCTCTCCTACGTGACTGCACCCCGAGAGCAGGCACACAACACAGACACGGCCTGCTGTGCCTTGCTTTGCAGATAACAAAAACACAAGGGACAGAGAGGATTTAATTACTAGACCCGTTTAAACTATTTAGAGTCTTTCTTTGAAAATAAGTCAGAAAGAAAAGAGAGAGAGTGAGAGAGAGAAGCTTTCTGGGTTTGGAATACAATACAACAAAGACTATTTCTTCCAGACTTTTGCCTTTTGATTATTTTCCATAAGAAAACAAAGTAACAACAGCAAGAAAGTGGGAGCAGAGACAACAGATGACTGAATCCAAAGCATTACTCTGAACACATTTACATTTTTGTCAAACTACTTTTTTAAAAACATCCAACAAAAGAGTCCATTACCTCACAAATTTAACCTTCCAGAGAAATAACTTTTCAAATAGAATGCCTCAACACTAAACAAAAACATTGTATTCTGCAGAAGATGGCAAAATTGAAATTACTGATCTGCTCAGAGACTGTATAGTTATAGTGAGGCATTCAATTCCTGAAAACACTAAGATGGCTGAATCCATCAGGAAAACTCATGGCAGACTCAACTGAAAGATGCTTACACCTCCTTAGACCTTCTATTCGAGAATAAGTCATGTAGGTTTCATCTGTGCATTCACCCAAGAGTTCTATCACTCAGTCTGCTTCTTGCTCCCATAATGCCAGAATCATAGTCTCCCATGAATGTCCCCTAGGCCTTCAGCATAATTAGAAAAATTATTATAAAATGTGTGCTTAGGAATTAAACTAACACCAACATGTTGTAAAAGAAGCAGGCAAATAACAAAATTAGGCCTTTTTTCCTTCTTCAGTTTTATAAAAGAAATACTTCAAAAATGTTTTTATAAAGGTCCTGTTAAAAAGACACTGTGTTCTGTTTATACACACTGAGCCAAAGAAGTTGATTGATCTCATTATAATGTTTTATTTTCTTGCTTCATGTCCTAGGTAGTAGGAAAGTATATACTCACACTGGCCCTACTACTCTAAATAACTTCTCAGTCCATTTTAAACAAGATCTGACAGAGGTTTCAGAAACAGACATTGTTGATTTGCTAGCGGCTGGGAAGCCTCTGGAGGGGCATCTGCACAGACTGGGTCAATGGGCTGAGGCCAACTGTGTGAGGTTCAATAGGCCAAGTGCTGGATCCTCCACTTGAGTCACAATGCTACAATGCTACAGGCTGTGGCAGAGTGGCTGGAAAGCGGCCTGGCAGACAAGCACCTGGGGATGCTTTTTGACAGCTGGCTGAACAAGAGCCAGCAGTGTGCCCAGGTGGCCAAGAACACCAGTGGCATCCCGGTTTGTATCAGCAATAGTGTGGCCAGCAGGACCAGGGCAGTGATCATCCCCCTGCACTGGGCCCTGGTGAGGCCACACCCTGAGTCCTGTGTGGATTTTGGGCCCCTCACTACAAGAGAGCCATTGAGGTGCTGGAGTGAATCCAGAGAAGGGCAACAAAGCTGACAATGGGGCTACAGCACGAGTGGCTGAGAGAGTTGGGGGTGTTTAGCCTGAAGAGAGGGAGGCTCAGGGGAGACCTTGTCGCTGTAACTACCTGAAAGGAGGTTGCAGCAAAGTGAGGATTGGTCACGTTGCTGAAGTTACAAATGACAGTGCAAGAGGAAAGGGCCTCAAATTGCACAGCTGAGTCGAGAGAGCAAGATTTAGAAGCAGTAGGGACATGTTCAAGCAGTTATAAATTAGGGGAAAACTTGATCAATAAGAAGACAGGAGATGAGAAGGATTCCTTCCGGTCTGTTTCACTTCTTGTTCACCTGATCCACCATCATTTTACACTTCTACTTCCCCAACTTCTACTTGCTCAATATAGTGTTTAAGCCACATGCAGTACTTTAACACATCTGACCATTGCATGTATTTTCTAGGAGTGCCCTGTAAAAGTAAATAAAAAACAAGTCTACAGTCCTGCTACCATGGGCTCTGATGAAATCAGAATCAGCTTTAATAAACTCTGTCAAAGGCAACCAGCAGGCTCAATAGCTCATAAAGGAGTAAAATAAAAAGGAAATTTTCCACCAAGTTTCCACACGGTTTCCCTTCTAACAATTACTTTTCCTGGGAAAGGAGAAAGGGCGGCAGAGGGGGGTGGGGGATAGAGCTTGAGAACAAAATGTACCCCCTCTTAGGTCATGAATTCTTGTCAAACTGTGTTGTGTCCTGATAGACCCCCACTGTGTATCCAAAGCTTGCAGGATGATCTGGGATGGGACATTCGCTATATGTCCCATATATAACCTCTACATTTTCTACCTTGGAGACTAGGGTGATACACAGTGTATCTGGAGCATTCCAATGAAGAGAGCATTCCAAGAAGAACCAATTTTATCATTGCTATGTAAAAAAGATGTAGCTCTTCCTTCTTTCTCTTAAAAGCTTTTTCTTGTATGTACAGCCTCCTTGACTTTTATGAAAGTTAAAAGCATTGCTTCAGATTTCTCATAAAGCATTCCCACAAAATTCAATGCAGCTTCAGTGCAGGTCTTCTCATAGCCTGAACACAATGGCCTGTTCTAATGAAGAGAACAAGGTTCATAACAAGCTCTGAAGCCAAGAGCACTGAAAAGGCTCCTCCTACTGCTTTACTGACCATAATACATTTTAAAAACAAATGAACACAAAACAACAGCAGCAGCAAGACAACTCGAAAAGCCACAAAATAACCCACACACACACTGAACTCTCACCTTGCACACATTCACTTGCATAACACAGTCCCTGAGGAGATGCTAACTCAATAGCTAGCTCAATACTGCCTTAAAAGCATGGCACAGAGCCAAAGAATATAAACTCTGCTTCCAGGTTTAGTGCTATGCTGAAACGGTTATAGTGCCTCCAGACTTGGTGATAGGTCTGTCAAATCTAACTCCTTATTTCTGCTTTGCAACTTGTGCACAGAGAAGGTATGTCCAGTGTCTGCCAACACACTCTTAGTCATACCAGTTTGATTTTACTTCTGATGAAACATTTCATTGTTCAATCAAGTGGGTGCAAAAAAGAAACTGTGTGTCAAAGCACAGTTCACAAATCAGCTCAAGTACGTGTCTTCCAAGCTGCAACAATCCAATTTTGACCAAAATATATAGGCAGACACGCTCCTCTGAGACATGACTACATTAAAGAGATGTGTAGATCCCAGGACTCCTGCATCTCAGCTCTCTCCCCCTTTCCTTTTGCTCCAATGAGGTTATTATTTCCTACTGGCTTATAACATAAACAAATCTCCCCACTGAGTAACTAGAGAAATACAATCACAAAGCACATGAATCTCCCTTTCCCACTCCATGTTCTTCTCAGCAAAGCCTCCCATAATCTGCACAGCTCATAAAGAATCACAAAATCAACAAGGTTGGAAGACACCTGCAAAATCATCTAGTCCAGCCACAAACCTAGAACCATCACAATCACCCTTAAACCATATCCGCAAGTGCCACATCCAGGCATCTCTTGAACACTTCCAGAGCTGGTGACTCCACTCCCTCCCTAGGACATTTATTCCAATGCCTAACCACCCTTTCAGTGATTTTTTTTTTTTTTTTTACTATCTAATCTGAACCTCCTCTGGCAAAATACAAATACAGAAGTGAGCTTCTCACTCTGTAGCCCAATTCACAGTGCAGCTCTGGATGACTTGATGTACTTAATACCAAAGTTTATCAACACTGCTGTGAATCCCGAATGACAGATCAGAAGGCAGCATAGCCCCCTGCTACTACTGAACAAAAAGAACCTCCTTAATTGCAGGCCAGAATATTTTGTTCTCATTTCAGCTCTACTCTCAACTGCATGCTGAAAGGTCTGAATGCTGACTGTGCACCCATCACAACACCTACTTCAATCAGGGCCAGTTTCCAAGCTTCCACAAAGAACAGGAATGATGTCCTATAGCTCTATTATTACATGACAGTTCATATCTGTATTTGCTTTGTTGGTTGTCTCAACTATACATACTTTTTGGGGCTGAGAGCCTCTCCACCACGCACAGATACAATCTAACCTGCAACATTCCTCATCTCCACAGATAACCTGGGGAAACTGCAGTTCAAGGCACAGCTTGGGAAAGGCATTCCATAGAAAAATGGGGAACCCTGTGATCTTTAGTATTTTCACTGAAGACCAAGCTTCTGGAATTCAGTTACATGGGAATCTGAGCTTTTCCCGAAAACAAAACAGCTAGGCTGCCTAATAGCAGGGAAAATCTTGAAGACACGTCCTGAAACTTGAAATGTCAGAGAAATGATAGATAAATAAATAAATGGTCTGGAGGAGAATGAGTTTGCAGCAGGTTAGTATGTTATGTCAGTTGTCTTCTTGGATTCTGCCAGAGCAGAGAAGCAAGAAATACAGAAATGTTTGATTAAACATTGCCAAGCTCTGACTGAACAAGTATACTAGGAACGCAGAGTGCCTCCAGAAATGCAACATAAAGCCGTGTGCATCCCCACCACATTCTGTACAGGTCATAGCACTCCACCAAATCGCAGGAGCTGGTCTGGGAGCATTGTCTCATGGGCCCAGTGTGTAAAAGATGAGTGCTATGTAACGGATCTACCAAAAGACAAAGATGGTGATACTGGGTATTATTTGTACAAAGAAAGAACAGCCTTCTTTGAAAATAAGTCTCTCGCCTACCCACTAGTCAAGATAAGGAGTGTGTTTATTTGAGTCATTTGACTGTGGTTTTTGGGGGTGTGTTAGGTGTTTGGGGTTTTTTTGGTTTTGTTTTGTTGGGTTTTTTTAGAGAGATGTTGAATCAGTTCAAGAAGCAATTACACGTGTGCAAAATGCTGCCTACAATTTTATTACCTTCTCTGCTTCAGTACTCCTTTAGCTGTGGAAAAGCATCTTGGCTACTCAGAGAGCTGTAGTTCATGATTTATTACCCATGTTGGGCATTACTGGATCCATCCCCAGTTCAAGTGATTAGCTCATTTCTAGAGACAGCATGTGCCAGCAGCTGGAATTTCAGAGACATTTCAGCCAGGACAGCCCAGCCACATAGAGTCTGGCAGTTAACAGAGGTTCATTCTTCTGAGTTCATTCACCAAGCTGATAAAAAACATCATGAATTTTCAGAAATACCTAGTTCATCAATTTCACTGAAGCATGGATTAAGCTGGTGAAAAAAATTATTTCAGCTCCCAGTGTGAAAGAAGGTGGTTTTCTCCATTAGAAATTTAAAAAAAAATATATTATTTACTCTACTGCCTCAAGTTCATGTTTTTTAAAGCATAGAAAACTAGGAAAATTAGGACATTACTGAAAATTTATTCTGTCTGAATCAACTTTCTTTTTCAAGAAGTTCTGGTTTTGATACAGTACTGACTTTTGACCTAAAAGCTGCTCAAAGTACATAGAGCTATCCATTCTTCTGTGTCAAAGGAACTGAGGCTTATACTTAGAAAGGACAATGAAGAGTTAAAAACATGCATTATTTACTGAGAAAAAGTCTAGAATTTCCTTAAGGAATAAAGTATAATTGCCAGGCATTGATAAATTGTGTAAGAAACACTATTGATGATTCATACCAGTAGAACTTGCTGCTAAATAAACTCTGACCTTGATACTCAGGAGACCCACTTAGAACATCCTGCAAGACAATGATATATTTCTCCACACTAACCTTTGTGAGTAGTCTGCCTCTTCAGTTCCTTGAAACAAGCTAGTTCCAATTAAAGAGGAGAAGTGGAACTGTTTCATACATTTGTTTTAGTGACAGGACACAGGGGGGTTATGATGTCATAGTGCCAAGAATATTGGGCAGGAAAAGCTAGCTATGGGTTTTCTTCAAATTTCAGGTATGTATGATTGCAACACTGCAGAAAGTATTTCCTTCTTTATGAGAAAAGAAAAAAAAAAAAAAGTAGAGCTGTTAAAGGGAGAGAGAGGGAGAAAAAATGGTATAGAAGATAAAACTTAGAGCTGAGAGGACGCAGCTGTGGCCACATTCCCAACCTGTTCTCACTATGCAAAAACAGGGACATTATTTCACTTCCCGCAGTTCAGCTTCTGAGTGGCAACATAGATAGAATACAAACTTTCACCAACTTCTAGCTTGTTAGGTCTTACCTTCTGCATGGGACATTCACAGACAACACCATTTGGATCTATCCCACCAAAGGAGTAACTCCCAGTAAAAGAGCAGTGAACAGAGAACACCACCACGAGATGGCAGAGTCTTCAAGGACAACTCAATGAGAAAACTGAAGTCCCTCCTGATGAAGGCAAGACAGACACTGGGGAGAATGAGAACAGAAAAAGACCAGGAGGTTTTGGATGCAGAACTCCTCCATTTCAGCCTCTGGAGTGAATCAAAACTTTGAAGAAGTGTCTGCAACACACAGGGGAAGAGACTCCACACAGCTCCTCAGTTGGCTGTTCTACTGGTATTTTTTCCCCACACAATATCAAAGCTTCATGTCCAAACAGCAAGCAACAGTACAACTACAACTCATCACTTGTCAGTCTAGGGACTGAGGAGTGAACAATTTCATTGACTTATCCGTGTGATTCTCCTGTAAACACTGTTCACCATGGAACACATGAAAGTCCTTGAGAACTCCACTAAATAGTCACTGAACACTTGACAGCACCAAAACAAACCAATGACCTTCCCAGTGTTCTTTTTACAGACCTTTAGTATAAAACACCAAAAGCCACAGCATTGACAACATTCCTAAAAAACAGAACAATGAAGGTGCAGGTTGGCACTTAGAGCCTCTGTCACCTTTCCTTTGCAATTGGAAAATGAGTCTATAAACATCTTATTAGATGTATTTAAGTTCTACTGTGCCTTGTTTGTTTCTGGGACAATCACATAAGAGAGATAAGCCTCGTGATGGGGGAAAAAAAGGAAAGACTTTTAGAGGCATTTCTTAATCCCTAGATCTGTGTAGCAGAGAGAAAGGTACAGGTACAGAATTTTCAGTCATATGTAAAGTTCATCTCTGATGAACACAAATTCCATCCTTTCAGTAAGAAGCTCCTGAGGAACCAAGCTGTGAAACATGGCCTTTTATCCTAGAGCTTCAGGCAATCTGGGTTCAAGATGCAGAGCAGCCAGGATGGACTTGGCTTAGTTTTGAGCAAGAAGCCCACACAGCAAGGAATGGACAGAGGCAATTACTCATGGAAATGAACAGCTAGGAAAGTATGCCACGGTACAGTTTGCTAAAGGAGCTGAAACACAGAGGGAGGCAGGAACAAGAGAAGAAGTGACAGTGATGGAAGCAGATGGGATACTGGGGATGTTTCATAAGGTAGCATGAGAGAGACATTAACATGTTTGAAAGCAAAGGGAAAAGACAATGACTGATGCAGAGAAGTAGTGAAGGGATGTAGGAAACAGCATGGCTGGTAAGGAGAGGGAAGAAGCAGAGTCAAGGGATTCACTTTCATCCTGATGGATGCTGAAAAAAAATCTCAAAACATTTAGTTTTTCCTGTGAGGGAAACTTTGTTCTCCAATCACATCCAAAAGGAGAATCAAGCCTGGTGAGAGATCAGTTCTGAACTTCCCCAGTGTGCAAGGTGATTTGCTTCAGGCTGACTTCTCTTTGTTTTTAGAGCCTGAGCAGCATCCTGCTATGCCTGTGACTATCAAATGATGGTGACAGAATCAAACCATAAATAAAAGAATTAGAAATCCCTTGTGTCACAGTGTTTCCTTTATGAGTCATTGGTGCCTGCAAATGAGGACTTCTTGCCATATTCCCACTGCACATCAAGTAATTAGCATTTCTGCTTCTTTCCTCAGTTGCAATCAAACTGAAACAGGAAAAAACTCAGCTTTGGGAAGAAGCGATGAAGTTAACTAACAACTCTTCTCCAGTTACCTTGCTATTTATTTTTAAGATCAGTCTTGCTTGCTATTAAAAATTAATTTCAGGTATTTGGGATGGATTCCACAGTAACTCTATTTGCTCAAGCAAAATAAGTGAAACTCCCTTTCTCCTGCAAGCATTCAGTGATGAAAAAGACTAAAAAATACAGATTGCTTGTTTTACATATAAAAATGCAGCATGCATAAAGAAAAATTAAGTAAATAAAAATTTCTTCCTGGCTTCATAGAAAAAGTAATTTTAGCTGGTTGAATAATACATCTCTCTTGTCCACCTCACAAGTTTTGTGCTTGTTAAAGACACTGCAGGAAGCTTCATTATTAAATGAAGTTGGTAAATGAAACTTCAGCTACTAGTTTCTGTAGAAGAGAAACAGACCCACTGACCCCTTTGAACCCAAAGGCTCTTATTACAGACACTAATTGTTGTAGGCTGTTCTCTCCTTTCCAGCTCTGCTGTGCCATTCTCAGAAGATTCAAATTAATTCACCTCATTTGTCACTAGCCCTTCCCAGAACAGACTTTTATGCATTGCTGATGGTTTAAAAGCTGTTGCAGCAGGTTTCCACAGTGACTTTTATATCTTTAAAAGAAACCCTGCACTTGAGGAGGAGTACATATAATGTACAGAAACCCACTATTAAATACAGGCTTTCTGGTAATCTTCCACATACTTTAAAGGGCTCTGCATTTTCCATTTCACTTTATCAGAATCTTCAAATCTTACAAGCTCATGGGTTTTGCCCTCATATGTATTAAAGGGAACAGACTTCCTTATGTTTCAAATCTAGAAACAAGTCAAAGACCAAAGCCATCTCTAACTGTTAGGAAGCCATGTGCTGTTGAAATTCCATGCTCAGTTTAAGATGCAATGTTACCAGATGCCCATTTTTCAATAGGGCATATATTATGTTTGTATTTTCATAGTACTTTGTCAATTCCAGTATGTATTATCCTGTATCATTTGGTCCATGACAAGTACCAGGCGTTCTTCCTGCTTTGGAAAAGATTCAGTGAAATCAGAAAATTACCTACTTTAAAGTTAAAAATGCAATGGCAAATACTTTATGTGCAACCCAAACCATTTAATAGGAAAAGGAAGAAGAAAGAAAAAAATTTTTTGTTGTGAAAGTTATTGTGTCATAGGAAAGGGTGTGTACTAAGAAATAAGCCAAAAAATAGGAGAAACAGGAGGCCATTGTGCAGCAGGAAAGCTCTGACATAGCCACCATCACGGAAACGTGGTGGGATGACTCACATGACTGGAGTGCTGCAATGGATGGCTGCATGCTCTCCAGAAGAGACAGGAAAGGAAGGAGAAGTGGTACATTAGGGAGTGTTTTGATTGTATAGATCTTGAGGATAATGATGATAAGGTTGAGTGCCTACAGGTAAGGATTATGGGGAAGGCTAATAAGCTGGATATTCTGGAGGGAGTCTGTTATAGACCACCCAACCAGGATGAAGAGGCAGATGAGGTATTCTGTAAGCGGCTGGCTGATGTTCCACAATCCCCTGCCCTTGCTCTTTTGTGAGAATTTAACCTGCCTGATATGTGCTGGAAACTCAATACAGCAGACAGGAGGCAGTCTAGGAGATTCCATGATCGTGTGGAAGATAACTTGCTGTTGCAGCTGGTAAATGAGCCTACCAGGGGTGAGGCCCCGCTAGACCCGCTGTTTACAAACAGAGCAGGGCTGGTGGGAGATGTGGTGATCAGAGGCCACCATGGGCAGACCAACCATGATATGACAGTTTTCAATACTCAGTGAAAGAAGGAGAAGTGTCAACAAAACTTCTGCCCTGGACTTCCAGAGGCCTGACTTCGGCCTACTCAGGACATTGATCCGAAAAATCCCTTGGGAAGCAGCCCTTAAAGCAGCCTTTGTCCTTTCTGCAGTTGTGCATGTAGCAGATCTCATCTGACAAAGTAGCCCTTCTCCCAGAGAAGGGACTACAGAAATAGGATCTATGTTGCAGTACAGATTCTCAGAAACAATTTGTAGTTGAGAAATTTCCTATGAGAAAATAATTTCCTGGGAAAATGTTGAGAGTAGGCCTAATGAGCATGGGGCAAAGGTTGAAAATGCATGTCCTTTTGAATAATTTCAACCAGGATGCAGGAGGACTTTCAAAACCATAGGCCTGACCTGCATTAAAACCAAAACGTCTCACCAATTGAGTCACCTTGGTAGTGGTGAAAACACACACCATCACACGTACGCGAATAGATTTCAAATTAAATAAATATTAAAAAATAGTACCTTTTTTTTCTGAACTTCAGCCTGAACTCCACCCCAAAATTAAAGGGTTCTGTAGGCCAGAAACTTTGAGACATGGACTACATTAATGCTTTCAGAAAGGTGCCACAAACCAGCGTTAGCTACATCCAGACCAGCTAGTTCCAAAGCTTCCAAAGTACCTGCCTTATATCCCAGCTGCAGTCTGCAGTGCATTTGGCTAACGTACATCATCTTAATCGTAACTTTAACATATAACCACAACACTCCACTCACCTCAGCTGCCCAATGTAAGAAATCAGTATTAAATAAAGGTTGGGCACATGCATACAATATAAAGTGGGTAAAAGATAATAATTCCACTGTCAAAAATTGGAGCCAAAACTATCTTTCATGTCACATCCGTGTGTGTACATAAAGCAAGGAAGTCTGCTAACACAAACCCAGCAGGCTGCAGAAATAAAAATTATTTCAGATAATCGGTAAGATATGAAGAAACTACTGCTTCGACAAAAACATAATTACAGCGTCCTGCCCAAAAGGGTCTGCATAAAGCAGCAGATGCAGCAGCCATTGTGAACCCAAGGAAATACTTTAAAGGGGAGATTTTTCTCATATTAGTCTATCACTTTGCAAATGTAACACTTTGGGGCAGTATGTATCTTAGTATCTTCTATTTCTGGGGAATATAGCAGAGTGCTGTACCTCTTAGACAGTTAATATAATACAAAATAAAAATTATTACATTTGCAACAAGAATCTATGGAGATGAAATAATGAGGCACGATGCAGCGAGTTACAGACATTATATTAATAGTGTTGACATTTTTGGTGGTAATACTGTAACATGTATTTCGCAACATCATGCCCTAGTTTATTACAACAGAGAAGTGAATCTAATAAAAGCAAATCAGCTCTCACTGGACCTGAAAATATTTTTCATTTCCCGAAGGAGCACTTCAGATCTTCTTTTTAAGGTTGAATCAAAATTGCTATTAGGAAAGCTGGCCAAAACAGTATTGACAGCTGAGGAAATGTTAGGGGCTGGAGTTGGGAGGTTGAGATGTTTGGTGAGTTTTTCTTTCTTCTTATATTTGGTTTAAGCCTGAGTTGAATGCAAACTTCTCTCTCACAGAAAAACAAGATGTTCACATCAGCTCCACCTCCATGCACACACACAGGTGTGGCTGAGAATTATGTGTCACAGCTGTATCAATTCTACAAAGGTCTGATATTGTTTCTCAAAGTTACCTACCCAGGGAACCCTGAAGTCCTGTATACAGAACTAAACAGCTCAAGAGAAGCAGGATCTCTTTCTCTTCTACGTCTACTTTCAGACTAAGCCATAAAACACAGAGAAGGCAGTATGGACAGCAATGACAAGCAAGAACATTTGTCTGCAGTCTCAGAGGGTTTTGAAGTGGCTTTGCAGAGAAAGGTCAGCCCCTAGTGATAATGGTTTTGCATCCCTGCTAACGAGGGCATACATATGCATTTGGTAACATTTGTCCCAGAAAGACAGCCAGACTTTCATGGGGACTAGTTTTCACTGCAGCTGGAGCTTTTACTACCAGAGACAAGGGAGTACTCAACTAGATACATGCCCTTCTTTTATAAATTTCTTTCCTTTTTGGACATAGTCTCAAAAATGGTGACATGAAAGATATAATAGATGTGTAGCTATGGAACCAATGGTTTATTGTTAGTTTCTGTAGCAAGAAACAGAACAAGGACAGAGAAGAGGACAATAACTTGGCCTTAAGCAAACCTATATTTGGAGAGAAGGCAGAGTACAGAACTCTCAGTTGCCCTGCTCCTCTGGAGACCAGATACAAGACCAACACAACACAGTGCAATGCATCTACTCTCCTTCCTGAAATGAAGGCCAGAAACGTGAAAGCTTTGTCCAAGCACCTCAAGAATAAGAGAAAAGGAACTTTCTGATCAATACACAAGCAAAAAGCCTTAGTGAGGACTCAGGTAACACAAGGGACAGTCACAACAGTCTTATATGTGCATGCATGGCCTTAAGTATTCTAAGGACTAAGCCAATAAACATCTACCCCTCTACCCAAAGGGGGTTCCACCGATGGCTTGGTGTCTCTGAGCTGTGTGGTGAGATTCTGACCCCTTGGCTCAGGGACTCTGACCTTCAGCTTTTAAGGCATCTCACTGGCATACCTTATCCTCCACACAAACTCTTTTCCTAAACAGAGTAAGTTCTAGGAGTACCTCCCTGGCCATTCACATAAGGTCTCAGATGCCTTTAAGCAAGCAGCCCACAGGACCCTCAGTAGATGTTCCTTCAGTAGTCCCACTCACAAGTGTGGTTCTACTCTTCTGTCACACCAGAACAGTATCAATATTAAATTAAGCCATAAAGGTAACTTAGTATTCTCCTTAGGGAACACACCCTAAATTCCAACAAGTGTCCTTCATGGAACAACAAAAGTAACAATAATCATCATGTTTTGTGTTTGTGGGGTTTTTTTTTAAAGTCACTTTTTTAAAGAAGGAAGGGTAGGGAGTAAAAAGCTGCTGCACTGACTGAAACAAAGATGGGGGAAAAAAGAAAGAAAAAAGTACATCTGCAAAAAGAAGAAAAAGTTAGAAGCTGGTGCAGAATGGTCTAGTGGACTTTCTTTGTCAAGCACGTTCTCTTGTCTTTTCCAACAAAACCCATTTATTTTTATTCATTACAGAAAGAACATAAAAGATTCCATAATTATTCATTAGTACATAGAATAAATTGATCTTTGCACAGAATAAAGTGATCGTATCACTTCACACTTTAAATACACAGAGGCATGTGATTAAATCAATATTCTCAAAGGAGACAACACTCTCTAATAGCTGGCTTTAATAATCATAATTTTGCAACCCACTGTGCTTTGAACACAGGAATGAATTAGCCATGTCAAAGCCAAGTTCTCACAGGAAGAAAGTAGGCATTAGTACACCATAGTCTTTTTTCAGCTGTGGAAACTGAGGCCAAGGGTTTACTGGTAGCATTTACAAAAGGAGGAGGCTCTTAAATACCATGATCCCCCTGGCTTTCCATCTACTTTTAGAAGAATACATGCCTAACTCACTTTTGGAACAACATTTTAGAAAACAAAATCATCTAATGACCATATTTCTGTAAGGATGATTGAAATCACTCAAGATACAGGTAGTCATCTGAAAGGTAAAGTTTCTTTAGCTGTCTAGTACTGTCTAGGGCTACCAGTTATGCTATTCACGTCCCTGTGCTTGCCTTTAACACCATACCTTGAGACCAGGTTCACCCATGCTTCTAAAAACATTACTTTGTCTCTTTTGCGCTGCGAGACACCTTGCCAGGCAGCCCTGGACCCCCAGAGTTTAGGTATCTACAGGAGATTGCTGTTGGTCAGGCTCTCTATTGCCAATGAAAAGAGATATGTACAGCCTGAATGCTGAATTCCTTTCTTCCCCACAAGTTTTTGTACCTTATTCTTGACCTTAAAGACATCTTTGGTGCATAAACCAAACAGCTAAGAGAAACACATCCATTCCACATCTAGCAACAGGAACAAATCCCAGCTGTGTGCAGTGTTCAAGGTTTGAAGGAGAAGAAGGCAAGGAAGATGCCATCCTGGAGGTTAAAGAGCAATTCAGTATAACAGGGGACTGTAATTCTCAGGTGATGATCTCTACACCAGCACACCACTCCCCTCAAAAATCTGTAGCAGCAGAGCAGGAAAAACTGCATGTTCCACGCCCTCCTCTAGCAATGCCTTGCCCTGTAGTGATCAGGGATCAGCACTTGTTATTCTAGTGGTAACACCTACACGGCCTATAAGCACTTCTTTTTCCCTAAATGTTTTGTGAGGGAAATACACACTGTCTGAGCACCAACCAAATCCTGGAGGTCTGTGGTTACCAAATAGAAACATGTCAGAGATGTCTGCCCTCACTGACTGAGCTTTGTCTAGGCAAGATGTCACATTACTAGGCTCACAGCAGTTGCTATCTTGCTATGCACCTTTCTTGATTAACCAACAAATTCCCTCCTAGAGGCATCTGAAGTAGAGTACTCACTCTGAACTGAAACTGAATTTATCTGCCTTTCATTTTTTCTCCCTTATCTCCACTTGAATTATGCATTCCAGTCTGGAACTGCACTCACAGAGGCTAATCTCCTACCGGTTCCTTTTCTAGGCAGCTCAGACCCTATCTCCAGTTTTAATGACTATCAGCATGTGACATTTGTGGATCAGGATGTAAATAGATTTAATGAAAATGACACCAGAGAAGGTAGATTCAAACAACAATTCCATAATGGAAACAGCATTACCAGAAAATTTATCTGAAACTTTCTATAAAGCCAACAAAAAGAACAATAAAAGTCAGAAAAGGCTGAAAAGATTTTAAAACTGAGCTTCTTTACTACACACCATAGTGTAAAAAAACCCTGCACCACCTTCCACAGGGAAATGTATTGGAAAGAAACAGTTCTATCTAGGAAGATTTTTACTATAACACAGGAAAGCAAACACTTCTTTTCTTGCTCTGTCCTTTATCCCTGAGCTTAGAGGTGCATTTTTGTAATGCAGTTTACTCAGGACATAATAGGGTTAGGACACACAGGACCCCTGCTTTGGTCCTAGCACAACAAGTGCCTTAGTGTTGTATATTGTCTTGGTCTCTTGTTTCTCTAGTATGGCCTTTCTGCTTATCTTCTCATAAGCACCACAACCAAGGTTTTAAAGGCAACTTCTTTTGTAAATGCTGATGTTTGTATGATCCTGCTGAGACATGCTGAAATTACAATAAGGAGGACATGATAGCCAGTTCAGAATTCAGGCACAAATACCAGTGGCATTGCTATGAGCTAAGCATACAATTGTATTGTGCGATAATTAACCCCAGCTTTCTCATTTCATAGGTTCTTGGACAGGGTGTCTTTATTCCCAGATATAACCATCTGGAGAATTAGAAGTGAGGTAAGGGTTAGCTGTGCCAAAAATTGGGGGAGACACAGGGAGAATCCGCAGGGAATATCTGCCCTGTGCAATTGAAGCCAAGCAATTCAGCTGCATGAGGAGAGGTTAGCATTTGCAAGCAAGCAGTAGCAGACAAGAATAAGCAGTAGAATCACATTTTCAAGAAGACTGAATTATCAGTCATAAAACATAACCTCTAAATTGTCTATCTTGTAAGTCCAGTTTGATTCTGTATGCACTTGA
This sequence comes from Cephalopterus ornatus, assembly GCA_013396775.1. Classification (NCBI taxonomy): domain Eukaryota; kingdom Metazoa; phylum Chordata; class Aves; order Passeriformes; family Cotingidae; genus Cephalopterus; species Cephalopterus ornatus. Next base: position 356,944 of record VZRE01005081.1, read on the forward strand.
TTTTGTGATTCTTAATAGTGCAAATAAGTCTCTAATACATCCAAAAACTATATATGTATTCCCTGACTTTTCAGCTGAAATTGTTTGAGATGTTCTGGTGCCTAGTAGTAAATGAAAGTAGCAAATGTTCTGTAATCTCTGCAGCAGCAAAAGATCTCAATGAGGAACCTGCTGCTATGTCACGGACATTTGCAATAATCACATTTAGGAAGGGAATGTGACACCACTTGTTCAATATGATTGAGCTATTGCAGAGACTTGTGCTAGCTAATTAATCACGAGGATTGCTGAAGGGGAAGAATCCTTTCCAGACAGATTTATTGGCATAGCTGGAATAAGCCTGAGAACTTTTTATGCAGAAAGAAGTCAATTGGGAGGCTGGCACTTGCATTGGCGATCAGCAGTGGGCTAACGGTGAAACACTATTCTAATGGAGCTGGAAACCCCACCCCAACACTGAGTAAACAAAACTCTTATGTGAATTTCCTCTGCAAAAGTAAAAATCAAGATGGAAAAATCACAATAAACATCAGGCTCTGAAGTACAGTGACACGTAGAATAATCTGTTCACAATTTAAAATGTTTTTAAAGATCTTGAATTATTTTGTTCTCCTTAAGAAAAATATGGATTCTCAGCTTCCTATCATTAATTTAGATGAGATCTGTTATTGTTAACAAAAATTTTCCACAATACTTTTCAGTTCCTGAGAACCTGATCCTATAAAGTTGTATTCACATGCATAATGGTAAATTTACAAAGAGTGTTTCTCTATGCAACAGAAACAGCAGCAATTCAATTTTCTACACATCCTTATAGGGTAAATATACTCCTCTCTTTCTCAGATGACTGAAATCCTGATAGGTAGGAGTTTTGAGCTGCAAAAACTGAGTGTACTTTTGCCAATGCAGTAATAACACAGCAGGGAAAGCACTGTATCAAAGAGGAAAAGAGAACAAATACTTTAAGAATAAACACTCAAGCAACAAGACAAGAGTCTGAGCTCTATCTATCAGCTCCTATCTTTGCTCAGCAAGCTGTGTACACACCTACAGCCTTCAAAGGCTAGACTGGTTGGAACTTGTTCCAGCATCTTACAAAGCCAGAAGGAAGTTCTCCCATTGAATTTAGTGGACAGCAGATTAGACTTGGCAGTTAGTTGACTAATTATTCCATACTCACTGAGACGCCTTGTACACTGAGTCACTGAATCAAAACAATCTGCCAAATCTAGTAAGTATTGATAGAGATGCAAAAAACCCCAGACCAAATGCCAAAGCATTAGGACTCTGACAGAAATGTCTTTATTGTGATCCTAGGGAGACATTCCTGATTAGTCCAGCTACACACACAGGTTCTCAGCCTCTCAGTCCTCCTGCTTGGCATTTGCTGCATTCATGGACTTCCTCTGAATTTCCCTTCTGGCAGTTCTACTTTCAGACCAAAGCATTTTAGTTTTTTTTCTTAGATCAAAATTTCCTATGAAATCTGAAAGAGGAATATTTCTCTTTCCAGATGCCCACTACTGCTTTAAAACAATCTGTACAAATTTTGATTAAGGATGTCTGATTTTTAAGAAACATGACAGCATTTTCTCAGAGAGGTGGATCCTGTCTTGAGGCATAGCCATTGTAACTTATTGATTAAACAGCAGCACAAGTATTTCCTTTGGATTTAAAATACACTGCCAATTCAGAAGTGGGGAGAAGGAGGGGTGCCTATCCCATTGCTCCTTCCTCTTTCTTTCTCTTGCTTCACATAACACATAGTATCCTCTACCATTCTCCAAGTGGGGACCATGAACACCTGTTTTCTCCTGAAGGCTACAGGTAGAAATTAACATGCCAAAGGATATATTTTCCTTAAGGCTGTCTACAGGATGCGTTCTGCCTCAAGGAAGGAGTCAAGCATGTGCCTGTTCCAAAAGACATTATTATATGCTTTGGTAGTTTTCCTACACTAAGGATTGAAGGATATAATCTTGAAAAAATTCTCATGCCCATATCTAAGTCATTTTCCTAACTGGCAAAAGATATTTGCTATTTCAGTATGTATTCCAGTCCACAGCACATTAAGCTGGATTCTTTTTGAAGAATTCTTTCTTTTTTCCTCCAAAGAAGCACAGACTTCCTATATCCAGCACACTGATATGGCCACTCAAGTGGAAAGACATTATTCAAGTTATTGATCTAACTCAGATGAAGCAGGATCTCACAATTCAGATAAATCAATCCCTTCATCAGCTACCAGAAATTGTAGGTAGGGGGACAGGAGACACTCCTTGATTTCAATCACAGACTCCTCTCTTGGTACAAGGGGATTATTTTGCACCAGAGATGGGTGCAATGGAAGATACCACATGGTATTGAATCCTTGAACCATCTATATGAAAGAAGTCAATGCATGGGAAAAGTTTGTGTTCTAGTTTCTTAACCCTACTCCAACAGAAGGCAACTATTTCAAGAATAATTCACTTTTTGGATGGAAGAGGAGGATTATCTGTGTTGTAATGCATAGACAAGGAGACTGAGCTAATGGAGCATTCTATTTGCTTTCCACCTAAAAAATTGCAACACAAGAAAGCACATCTCCCCAAGAAATCTGTGAAATTTATTTAAAATGCATTTGAGAATGGTTACAATCACATTTCTGAGCCTCCTACCGGTGGCAGCTATCAGGATGAAATAGCATCAGTGACATGAACAGCATGACAGCATTATGTAAGAGATTATGAAGCCGTTTCAAACCTGCTTTGATACGGCATTAACAATCAGCAGGAAAAACTTTGTTTAATATTTCAACAACATGTTTAAAAGTTAAACACTTTCATTCCTCTGATGGTGCAAAAGCCTGAGTAGTACAGAGATAGAAAAAGAAGGAGACATTTAGAGGTTTTTTGCCTACAATGTAGGACTATCACAGAAATCTTGTCAAAAAACATTCTTGCAGTCCAACAAGATGCCCAGTATCAGCAGGAGACCTCACTTGCGCCCATTTCCAATGCATTTCCTTATGGGCAAATGTTTCCTTCCCTTTCATTCTCATGACTTGAAAATGAAGTTTGATTATAGGCAAAGTGCAGCAATTTTAGGGAGCCCAAATGGGGACAGAGAACCCATCTCTAGGCTCTCATATCTTCTGGATCTTGGGCCCAACCATGGACAAAATTTAGTTCCTTCAGAACCTGCAGCTCTCAAATGAGAAGGACTTACTCTCCCACCTCAGGAAAATCCTCAGAACAGTAAGAGGGTAAGGCATAATATTAAGCCCTGGGGAAGACAGGACAAGAAAATGTGTCCCTTGAAACACATGGGATACAAATCAGTCAGGTCCCTGATTAGAGACTGTCAAATCATAAATCAGTCTGGATGAAAGTGAGAGGACCGTTGTTCTTTTTAATGATTTTCTTTCTCCACAAACACACTGGCAATACAGGGAAAATACTTAATTTCCTTATGATGTTAGAAACTCCTCCAAATATCCTCTGCGTTTCTTTTAACTCAAGGCATGTTTCTTGTTACAAGCAACTCCTTCTGTTTTCCAGCTGTTCTGTGTTTTCGAAGTGAAAGCACAGAAATACTCTGAAAATGCAGACGGATTTCTAGAGGAGTAATGATGGAAGTAATGAGGCTCAGATGGAAGCTATGAGTCATGGCAGTGCTCCACATCATTTCCTGCAAATGCCAGATATGATGAGAACTGTTCATTCTGGACTTCATATCTGTAGCCTCATCCAGTGTTTGAGTGATGGTGAAGAGTATTCTCATGGTATCTTTAAGTCAACAGATTTTTTTTGCCCCGTCATCTCTTTGGACTGATCCCCTCATTCTAGATGATAAGTACATATTCTCCCAGTATTTTGGCCATATGAAAGACCGTATCTATTTCAAAATGGTGTCAGATATTTATCAGGTACCCTGACAAACTGTGTCACGTCTTAAACAATTAGAGTGTACTTCCTATCCAGCATTCCATAACAAAATGAGAGTAACATACAGATTAACATGTGGGATTTTTCTTCTATTCTGGTGAATAATAATCAACCAATTAACCTATTCCATCAATAAAGTTGTCCCACTGTCAGGACACACATTTTCATCTTGGGATTTAAAGGATCTTTCAGGTCAGTTCAAAAATTTAACATATCCAAAAAACTGTTTCTCTCCTTGGCATAAATCTAGCAAAGTAAATTCATGCTATTAGCATGAAGTACACAGAATCTGTTTCATTGAAGTTATCCCTGTGATTGTGTTTACTAGAACGGAGAACTGCCTGCTATAGAAAAGGTCACAGGTCTGAAGTCTAGATCCTGGTGAGGATTAAGGAACACCACTGCAAACACTTCCCTGTCATTTACTCATGGAAACACAGCCCCATCTTTTCAAATATATTCATCATACTTCATTCTTGTGCTCTATTAATCAAAATCATCAGTCACAAAATCATGATCACATTGTTGTACCATTAACTAAGTTTAGATAATTTGGGTAATGACTGCTGTATTATTTAGGTATTCTTACTACAAGGAGATATGTGAACAGTCAATTTCCTACTGAATGTTTAATACATTTCTAATAGGCAGTTTATGCAGTTTTTGATGGCACACTAAATCATCCAGTATTTAACTGTGGCACAAAGATTGATTCAGCTTTGCAGTGGGAGTAGACCAACTGAACACACACAAGAGCTGATAAATGTGTAAGTTAAGATATAATGCTGCCACACTAAACCTTAAAAGAATGCGGAATCTTTTCCTATAAAAATGAGATTAGTAGAGTAAAGCCACTTGCTGGATCAAGATATTGAGGCATAGCCAGGATTCTGGAGGGCTCCTGTTTTCTTTCTTTCTCCTCTCCAGTCTGTCCATTTTTGAGATACCTTTTATTTTCCAAAAACTGAGCTTCTTTTGACAACATCCCAAGTAAGACACATGTAACTGTTGGCATATAATTAAAAAAATAAATAAATAAAAATAAAGGTCAGCTCTGTGTTACTTGGCACTTCCTACAGGTCATGCCTGTAGCTACCTCTATATCATTTGTATAGTTGGAGGCAGCAAACACTAGGCACCAGGTCTGTTCTCGACCACCAACACAAGAAGTACATGGCATTTCACAAAAAGGAAGCCCTGTCTGTGCAGAAAGAGTATCAGCTGGATAGAATCTCACCCTGCATACTGCCCTAACCTGACTGGCATCCAGGTAGGGGCACAGGGTATCCCAGCGTGACTTTTGGCGCAGCACACAGTAACTGTGGTCACACAGGTTCTAGCCAGCTCCAGGTAAACTTGAACAGAAATCAATTATGTCTTTATCACTTTATATCAGCAGGCAAATCCTGGGTTACTTTCCAGACTGCTGGATGAGTGTGTCCCAAGTTCAGTGAATAGGCTGAGAGCAGCAGACAGACTGAGTGATTTCTATCTCCCTTCAATACCTTGTTGCTCAAGAAGATTTTGCTACCTTCCACAACCAGTGTGTCTTCCTACAGCTTGGCTTGCTCCCCATGTGATATCCCAAGAAGACAGAAGCATCAGCCCAGCTACTCAGCTAGAAGCTTCCAACTCACACTTTCATCTTTCCATCCTTGTGTTAGGAGCTCAGTGCCCCAAAGATTTCCAAAAACCACTTCTGGTTGCCCCTACTTCACAAGAGCATGTAGTGACAGGACCAGGGGAATGGCTTCAAACTGAAACAAAGTAGGTTTAGACAAAATATTAGGAAAAAATTCTTTACTGTGAGAGTGGTGAGGCATTAGAACAGGTTGCCCAGAGAAGTTGTGGATGCCCCATCCCTGGTAGTGTTCAAGGCCAGGTTGGATGGAGCTCTAAAAAACCTGGTCTAGTGAAAGATATCCCTGCCCATGGCAGGGGGGTGGTGGAAATAAATGTTTTTTAAGGTCCCTTCTAACACAATTGATTCTGTTATTCGATGATCCTAATGAAGAAGGTGCAAAGCCTCACTCAGAATTAAGGAATTCCTTACGCAGCAATGCTCTTTGTGTATCACAGTGTTCATGTTCTGTGGATAAACGTAACAATCCACTTGTATAAGGGATTGTTTAGATACCTAACTGTTGCCTAGTTACTTGGTGCCTCAATATCTGAAAAAAGACACCTGCTCCTAACTGTTAGGGCACATATACTAAGCTACACAGCTAGCATTCCTACTGATTTCACTAGGAGCTCTATACAGGAAAGCCTTCCCTGCTGCACTGGCACATTTCATATTTCTCTCCTAGGGAGCTCGGTTGAAAATGTCAGTCATCCCCTGCTACAAAAAAACTTTGACACTCTAGGTTTAGAGAATGCACAGAGAGTCTATAATTATTTATTCATTTATGTATCTTTTATTTTTCATCCTTTGATTTCTGAGAATCACCAGCTAGATTTCCTGGCACAATAATTATAAATACTTCATGATAGTGTATGGATGTAAAAATTCTATTTGAAGTTTTGATGAGAGTCTGTGATGAAATGTTGGCGCATTGTTTTTACTCATCTAGGGACTTCGATGCTACAGTAATTTTCAGAGAGTAAAACTTCTGCATTTACACATTACTTCCCACTTTCCTCACTACTTATCATTCACTTTTTCAGCTTGGAGTGTCATCTCCCAGCAGATAATTCGACTGATGTTTTTAATGTGGCACATTCACTTAAAAACTAGAAGAAACAGAGGTAGATTTAGCCAGATGAAGGACATACTTGGCAAGAATGCACATACAAGAGAGCTTATTGCAGCACTAGCAGCATCAAGCAAATGACAAGCTGAAAGCTACGTGTACCACTGACAGAGAATGCTGTACAGTGCAAGAGTGAAATTTAGCCCACTCTGTACACGACTCTGCTGAGAAAAAGAAAAGTAATTTCCGAGACTAGCCCTGAACAAGTCACCGCAAAGATTTCCTATTGCTGTTTCCTACATTTTCTCTGATAGTCTCTAGAGGCTGGGAGATAAGGTTCTTCAATATGTAATACAAAAAATCCAAAATAAAGTGCTCATGTTAGTTGCAGCTGCTGAAGTAGAACTATAAAGTTATCAGCAAGGCAAGACTGGTTTTTTTGTTATGAATTTCAAGTTGGAGCAGCAGAAGTTACACTGGGAACTGGAGTGTATCACCTCCCCCTGAACAGCTCTTGCAAAGGGCATGAAGCAATATTGAGAAGAAAGCTCATCCTAAAGCAGCACCCTGGACTAGAAAAATACAGCAAAACAGTGGAAAGCCAACAGCCAAGCAAATGCAATATGGAGCAAGCTACAGAACATGAGAAGAATAACCATACACAGAATATAAACTCCTACCCTTTTGTCACTGAAAAATGCATGGAACTATTAACTCTAAGCTGTAAAGCCAGTAATTCAAAGATACGAGAGACTCAGGTCTTAGTCATGTGCCCACCTATAGAGCAAGATAATGCTTAGAAAATGCAGCACAGGAAGAAAGCTGCAGAGATCAGATGGGCAAGGACAGCACGGCCAGAAACTGAGTCAAATCTGGCCCTACTGCTCTGCATGTACAGCTTCAGCTGAACCAGAATGAGAGATGACTTGCCTATTATAAAACAGGAAACCGTTTACTGGCTTGCACGCATAGTTGCCCATCTTCTTTCAGAAGCAGTCTTTTGATCGGATGCTGCTAAAGCCTGAGGTGTACTGAAAAGCTCAAATGCAGCGTGTCTTTTCTTTCCCAATTCGTAGTAACACCCATTCATCAGGCCACCATGCAATCTTTGCAGATCGTACAAGCAAATGGCTTGATGTAAGTATCTGGACGTATCAGGAACACAGGCCTCTGCAGTACTTACATGAAAAGCTTTGACAGCAATGAACTGCAGTAAAAGGAAATGTTATCTTAAACAAGGACAACGATGACAGGGATTTCAGGAAAAGAAAAAACCTCATTTTTATTTCAGCCCTTCAAACTTCACATCAGCAATTCTGAGGGAGAAACTAAAGCGTATCTGTAACCAGCTTTATCTTTCCTCCCACAGTTAGAGCTTTTATTACAATTGTCACCTAAACTTAGAAGTTCATATTTATATTTCACTCGGTGCTTGTGATTTGTTTACAACAATGGCACTTTCAATCCTATTTCCACAAAATATAAAGACAGAAAGAGATAGTGTACAGCCAATACAGAAACTTTCAATCCATCTATGTAAGCTGTTCAAAAAGGTACCTAAACTTGCCAGATCTCAAATGCTCACAGAAAGAAAGATGGCAAGAAACATCTTTGTTCATCTTGTGAATTAGTATCTCCTTCTGCTTCTCCCCTGAACTGATCTACCTCAAACGTGCTTTTTAGGTTTAACTCAAGAAAACATATCTGTCATTTTTAAATTAAAATAATAAAAACAGTTCCTCCTTTGAAGTCTTCATTAGCATGCATTATATCAATTTTCAGCACAATAGTGACACTGACATTTTTAGATTTTCGTTATGAATGTCAAACACAGAAAGTACTAAAAACCACAATGAGTTCATTCCATTTGAAAACACTCTTTAAAAATAAAAGACAGAGAAATCCTGATGAGAATGGTGATAAAGCAGCCAAATCATGATTGGAGAAAGTAATTATGCAGAATGGAAAAGCGAAAGCCATGTTAAAAAACCTTAAAAATCACACAGCCAGTTGCAATCCAGTTGCTTTCTGTCTGAGTCATGAAAACCACACAATTAATCACGTATGCATAAAGGATGGAAAAATCATAAGCACGTTTCCTTGTACAGTACTTGATTCATTGGACCTTTACATCATTCACTACACTGAAAGCGCAGGGGATATCTAGAGAAGTGTCATTCAAGACATTTTCCATTGCCTCATTTTTAAAAAACTCTTAAATGGGATTATGTAAATTATGGGAATATGAACACACACTTATATATGGACAAACCTCTGCCATTTCTGCCATACACGTACTCTTTCACATTTTTTATTTCATGAAAAACATAAAAACACAACTGCCAAGTTTTCAAGTCATCACCACTGCAAATGAGCTTTTTCCATTTGATCATTAATAAAAAAATAGAAATTCTAATGGAGTATATGCTGCTTTCAGCCCCTTTAAAAATACCTTTTACTTGATGCATTATGTTTTGATATATCCCAGTCAAATTAAGCAGAGGCTGGCAACTGCATATGGCAATCTGATTAATGACATAATATGATTTATGTGCTTCATTTCAGTACATTGGGTCATTCTGATTTTTTAAACATATTCCTACAGATGTGAATGAGCACCACATTAAATCCTGTCTCAGACAAAAATCTCCCATTGAGACTGAAATTGCTGAACATTCTCATTTAATGGGAATTGCTTAAGGGAATCGGGTTAGATTTTTATTTTTTTTATGGCAGCCCAAGTGCCATCTAAAGGAATTTCCAAAAAAGTCAATACTAGCCAATACCAGATATTTTAAAGACACTAAAGAGCCATTAAAGTGTGCATCTAGGCACATGAAATCTGCAGAAGTTCCAGACCTTTTCAGATTTGTCAGTCTTCTGAGGCTACACCACTCTGCACCAAAGTCCACTGACATCAGTTTACCCCAGCTGCAATCTTTATGCAGGCCTCGGTACACTTGCCTGTTCGTATGAGCAGCAGAGCCGAAGAACATGCATTCCAAACACAGGTGTGATTCCAAATCACTCTCCATTGAGATCAGCTATGAAAGCCATGGAGGCAGAACCATGGTCTCCTTGTATTTCTTCCTCCTTATGGCACTAATAGCACAAGAAGAAACTACAGCATCAAGCATCCCTCAACCACTTTCAGCTATTGCTTATACTACACACGTGTAGGAACCTGGAAGGATTGAATGAAATGCTTCTTTATACCACTGAGCGTCCAGAATTTTGATAGAAGTAATAACTTAGGGTAATAGAACTTTTTGTGCTATGAGAGACTAAAACTGAATGAGAAGGAATTGTTTTCTAGCCCTTACCTTGGAGCTTTCTGCTGGCCCTAATAATTCTTCTCATGTTGAATGATGAACAGAATTAACTCATTACTGAGAGCTTTGGAAATCCAGCTTTCTAATGACTACTTGAATCACCCAGCTACTTTCCCACTACAACAGTTTCAGAAATACTATGGGAAAGTGAGCTGAAAAAAGACTATGAAGGAATAACCAAAATATTTGTTAGAATTGTGAAAATTTTCAACAAGCCTCTTTAATCAGGGGATAGAGGGAGATAACAGGCTAAAATGCAAGTAGAGCGCTTCATTGACATATTTTATAAATGTGTTTTGCTCAATTGCAGATATTTCTGTTTTAAAGAAGCGGGATGGTGCATTATCCCTGTACTATCCCTGTGAAAGCTTTTTGTTCTATACCTTTTCCTTGTAGTTTTAGGCAATGTTTAGGCCTATCTGACACTAAAGACAATTCAGTTTGTTAAGCCTAATTATTAGGGATTGGAGTCAGGCATTAGTTTATTGCTTAAGTGTACACAGTAATTATTACTGATGTTAAAAAGGATATTTAATCACTGAGAGGCTCTTATTGTATTATTGCTGGTGGCATTGGCACCACATTACCAAAACTGTGTCTTCAGGGTTCATCAGCATCACACAGACATATGGGATTTTTTCATCTGTTTCTTTCTACATTTTTCACTTTCTATTGCTTTGTGGACCAACATGAAAAAAAAAAACAGACTGAAGAAGAGCTGTTTTTCTCATTTCATTGGGGAAAAAAATCAGCAAACATCTCTAAGACACAAGCAAGTCTCAAAACACAGCAGTTTGTCTCAGGACTTCAAACTCAATCAAGTCCAAAGAGACAACTTACAAAGATGTTCGGTGGGAAAAGTCAAAACTGACTCGTGTTTCTTCCTTCTAACAAGCCAATGCAGAACTTGCAGTTTTCAGCCTCAAGTGAAGACTTGCTGGGCAGTTTCCCATTCTCCCCAATATTGAGATTGCTTAGCAGAGAGTCAAGCTGTGTTTTCTGTCCCTCATGGTCCCCACATCAGGATGCTTTAGTCTAATTCTACTACAGTTGATCAGTCTGATGTAGGAAATACTGGAAGAGGGTCTTCAGACTAGAAGACTCCAGAAAGTCATTCTGCCTCATTCCAGTAGTCTCATTTCATACTCTGAACCAGGCCACCTGACACTGAAGCAATCCTGTTTTTGGCTCCTTGTTGCTGAAATACCACTGATAACCACCAGTAAACTCACCCCTCTTCTCCCTTAACTTTTCAAATTCTATCTGAATTCTTTTCCCAGTTCATTCCCAATCGTTAATAAAATCCTCTATTATTCTTATTTTGCCTTTTTTTCGGTGCTTTCTCCTCAAAAAAAAACCCCAACACACAACTTAGTCAAAGCCATACAATCTTCAATTCATTTTGCTTTGGACTGACTGGTGAAAGCTGCAATCGCTTACTGACTGGACATACCTGATTTAATTAAAGGATCAAAAGACATGTCATATCAGGAGGGACAATAGAAAATAATTACAGCTGCTGGAAGCAACACATGCAATGTCTCAGCAAGACCAAAGTTTTGGACTGTTGAACAAGCAAGAGGCTTCCATGATATTTTGCAGTGGGCATCATCCATCAGGAATCTTAAGTTCAACTTCATTCAAAAAAAAAATTTCCTTTCCTCTGTCATAACAAAAAATGGTAAATCAAAATAAGTAATAATTTCTTCCATACCCTGGAACTTCCAAAGTGTTTATACCAAGACCATTATGATATTGCCTTTTTTTTTTTTTAAATAGAGTGATGTAGTAAAAGTTCATTTCAAAGGGCATACATAAGGTGAACTTCACATGCCCTATTCTATCTTGTCTAATTTTAAATCAGTTTGGTGGAGCTTTCTACCTAATACATATACAAAGCTGTTATATTCAAGAAAGTAGTATTGTTTTTAGAAACTGTCACTCAAAAAAGAAAACCCTATCAATCCTGAATATAGTTAGGTATGTTAATATTCTGATACAAAACAAGAAGTGCATCATTGTTATATAATCACAAGGAATTAGAAACATAGGATTGAGGATGAGGTTATTTAGGGAATGTGTCCTTACACCAGGTAATGTTCCAGTTCACTATTCCTCTGTTAAATTACAGAAGTAGTTAAAAAACAAGAATGATACTTTACTCAACTGTTCATCATAAACTCATTTAGCTGGTAACAAAAACCGTCTAGTTGTGTTATATCAAATGCTGGTAAGCCACTTTACAAGCAAAAGTATTTTACAGCTCTTCCAGATAGCTTTCCCTATGAATGAAAAGTTGCTAAGTTGCTTTGTTAAAAAAAAAAAAAAAAACAAATATAGAACAGGAAAATAATTTTCAAGAAAGTAGTTTTTAATATTCATGAAAGATCAAAAAATAGTATTTTAAATTCATATAGATATAAAAAGTTCAATGCTAAACTAAGTCTTGCTTTTGTTAATATTCTTTAACTGCTTCTAAAAGCTCTATTCTCTCTTGATCATTTTAAATGAAAAGAAAAATCCTGATTAATGCAGCAACTAAGATATTTCTAAATTCTTTCCTTCATTTTATGTCTTTCAGCTAAGCTGTCCAACCAGCTCAGAATATATTCCTTCCCTTTTGAGAAAGTAGAAATACTAGACTGTTATATTCAGAAGCAGAAGATCCAAGACAAAAGGCCTAAAGACCATCAGGATTCTTGGTCCTATTTCCCTTTCCCTGGAAACTGAGAACTTGTGTATTTTATCTTTTTTTCACTGCAGATTCATCATGCACTTTCTCAGGAGACCATGAAATGTCCTAAACCTTGCCCCTGCCAGCCACAGGAGGAGATTGCTCAATTCTTATGGGAGAAAGATGGGAAGCCCAGACCAGTTATTCCTGCTTCTGATATCAAGAACATTGCTTGTAGAGGCAGTAACTTCTGAGTCCTACAGCTATCTTCTCCCCCTCGAAACTAGTTGCAGTTTGCTACGACTCCATCCTGACGTTGTGTTGGGTCGTTAGCATGATTTTCCCAAAACCTAGAACAAGCAAGGAAGACAGTGCAAAGGTTGTGGCAATTCTTCTACGTACTCTGTCTCTGACAGAGCCAGCCTTTCCTCCCTGCACTTTTGCTGAACTTGAACTAATCTCAAGCCTAAGTGCCTGGCTATGAACATGATGTTCATGCCTTTGGCAGGCATGCTATTTTTCTGTAGTCTTCTTGAAATTAAGCAGATCTTTTTTATTTAGCCTAACAAAAATATGCCAAATCAGAAACAAAAATATTACTCTAGAGGAAAAAAAAAACCCTAATTGCTCATGAAAAGGCTTCTTGCAAATAAATAAATAAATTTTTAAAAGAAGAAAAAGAAAACAAATATTTTACACAGCAGATTCCTTCTTTCTATGTTTTATGGGAAACTAAGCAAGCCAGTAAATCTCAATAGGAAGCAGAAATCACACTTCTTAGCAAGAAACTCTCTATTGCAGTGAGTTTCTCATAAAGGCTTCCAAGAAACCAGCATGTGCCTGGTATTCCAGTACTTGCCAACATGCCTCAAAAGTCTGCAGAGGTACATTACAAAATTGTGGTTCTCTACATCTGTGTTTTCTACCACACCCAGTATTAATAGAAGAGAACTATTAATAGACAAAAGCTATCTGTGAGAAGATCAATGTCAGTCTATTATTAGTCTACAATTCTGTACTTGGTTTTTATCAAGGTGTGTGTTTCCCTATGTGGATTATTACAACTAGGTGTCATTTTTAAGAATGATTTTTGGGCTAACACACACTTGAAAAGGTAGCCCTACTAAATCACCTCCCAGAGGGTTTTTTTCTAGCTATCTGTGCTCACTCCCAGTCAAAGACTCAGTATGTGCTAACTTGTGTCATAAGGCATTGTTTTAAGGACTTCTTTCATCAGATGTGGATTCTACCTGTCACACAACCCAGAAGGAAGACACAAAGCTGCTTTAAAGCTTCGCGATAACACACATGGAAAATAGAAATTGCATCCTATTAAATATAGCTTCTTTCACTATGCATTAACAGCAGAGCCACATAACTTTCAAGTGGGTATTACCTATAAACACACTAAAATTCAGGAAATTCAGTGTCTGAGACTAGGAAGCCAGAAGAATGGAGTCACTATTGTAAAGTCCTGGGTTTAAAGCCACATGCTTGCCCAGGCAGTCTAGTTTTATTTAGACTCCCAGTAGTTTGCCCACGTGAAACTTTTGCAGAGTCTTAGTTCTTTGCTACCTTGAATTCGTGTACAGAGAAAAAGCCACAGACTTTTCCCCAAGAGAATTTCTTTTAATTTAGCGAGAAAATAAGCATTTTGGCAAAAGGGTTTTACAGGAGTGACAAACAACCAACCAAGAAGCAGCATTGCACTAGAACACCCAGCAAATGCCAACCCCATACTATTTAGTCAAACACACCCGCCTTACTCCTAGCTTCTGGCTAGCTTGTGCTCTGCAGAAACGTGTAAACCTCAAATTAGGTGGGTGTTTGTTTTTTTTTTTGCTATTGTCAAGCTGTCTTGTCTTCCATTACTTAACTAGTAAAATTCCCTATTGGGATAGTAAAATCACTGTATCAGCTTTCATGGTGACCCGTAATTTCAGTGCTAAACTGAACACCCTGGATGAGGACAATGCTCAAAGAAATGAAGAAGCCAAGGTGTGGGGAGGGAAACTTTTTAACAAAGGGGGAATAAAATTCAAATGATTTGGTAAAAACTTGCAAGCGATATGATTTTTGCACAAGTCCTAGTGACTTGGAAATAAGCTTGATTAATTATCTTCACTTGCCAATATTTATAGAGAAAGTATAAAGTATGTGCATAAAGCATGCAGATTTTATATAAATGCACATACTTGGCTATATAAATGCTCTATTTGTCCCTCACTTAAGAATAAAGGCGATAGCGTCATCCAATCAAAGGAAGAAGCAAGAGCAGTTCAAGGGGAGAATTGTTTTTATTGTAAATTTCCAGAGGGAATTAACCAATTTTCTGTATTATGATAGAATCAGCATATTGTAGATTGAACCTGTAGATAATGTCAAAGCAGAAGAGACGCTTTCAGATTTGTGTGCCTGCTCAATCTCAAACACAAAAGGCTGCCGTACTTCTGTTTGCTCTGCAGTTTTCTCATCAATGTGCACATTATTGGACCTTACTGTAGTTGCAATGAACACTTCAGAGTGTCTGATGAAAGAAGTGAAAATACCCCTTGGATCTCGTGCGATTCAGGACTTGGCAATGACTATCTGTCCTGTCAGGGCATGTGTGATGGTGAAAGAACAGGAAGGAAATGAGATCATGGTCATATTCAATGAATTTTTTGAGCATGCATACACGCCATGCTGTTTAAAATATTCAAAAAGTCTTTTATTATTATTATTGCTATCCTACAATCTAATGCTGAATATGATTACCTCATACAGAAAAGAAATTGGCAGGGAGCTGACGTGAAAATAAGGGAAATACAGAATAGCCAGGAAAAGCAAGAGAGAGCTCATAACCTTCAAATCCTACTTTCCTACATTCAATTAGCATATACATTTTAATATGTCTCCTGCAATGTTCAGGAAAATGACATAGTGCCCTTCTGGATATATTTTATTGAAATTGGTGGGTTCAGTGCTAGATATAATGAAATAAGCATTAAAGATGATATTTTACTCTTCAGGTTTGAATGAATTTTTAGAAAAGCAGGTGCAAGTGAATAGAAAAGAGGATGGTACCGAGGTACTCAAGGAGCAATCTATTACATAAATCTAGTATAGAGGTACATTTGGTTACACTGCAGAAAATGGATGCCTCCTAGTTTCCTACAGGACTTCCCCATATTTCCTACTGTTCTCCTATTTTCTTAGGGAGCAGATGTGGCAAACTACTGCAGCTTCTAGTCTTGAGGACACTGAGGTGTGTCCAGTTTTGTAGAGCTGGAAATAGCATGCTGCATTTTACATCCAGGAAGCTTACCAAAAAGGGGAAGGAAAATAAATAAATCAAGTAGCCCCAGTCTCAGGGGCTACTTGATAAGTACTGCACCCCAAGACTCAGATGTTATAGCCACCTAGAACCAATTTCACCTTCTAGTTTCAACTCTGATATGACACATGCTAGGAAAGCTTTCTTGTTGAATCTTCATTGTGGAGTGAATCTGTAATGATGCTTGAATATCTCATCATTAATTATCCTGATCATTTGAAATGAAGCTGAGCTTTCAACTTCTTGTTACTGTATGTTGTTGTTCCTTCGTTTGATAGCTGGACACCTGTTACCATATTTCTCAAGCATTCAAATAGACATTGCTAGACTGTGATCATATTGATCTACATTTTCTTTGAAGAAATAGAATACATAACCAGTATGCTTTTAACTAAGAGCTCAAATTTCAGGATCTCAGTTGCCTTCCTTACAGTTCTCCTCTTAATTTTCCCCCTACTTCTTTCATGTCAACATGAAAATCAACAATGCATTCCAGTGGTGGTCCTAACAGCAACAAATTACAATATAAACTTTGTACTCTTATTGTATATTGCTCTTTACACATTTGCAATTCATGTAAATCTCTTGACTCATAAGTGCTTATGAGGGCATCCATATCATGATGTAGGGCATCCATCGTTCAATATCCCATTCATCAGCCACCATAGTACCTAGCTGCTTTCTGGAGACATACTGTCCTCAGGACAGAGCCCACACCCAAGTACAATGGTGCAGAATGCTCACTTCAGGTGATCATGCCAGAATGCACATTGTTTGCAGATTTGGAATCAGCTGCATGCAGACTGCAGTGATTTCAACCTCCTCATTATTTGCTATTCCTTTAGCTTTAATGTCATCTGTAGCTTTTATCAGTAATGATTTTAGCTTTGTTTGATGAAAATGTCATACAGGCAGAGCCAAGGACTAACCTATCTAAGTCTCTACTAGACAATCTTAGATTTACACTTTCATTATAGGTTGTTTAATACACACCATATTGATAAACTTATTTCTGCTTCTTAAGTAAAATGTCATGCAATACCATGTCTGTACTACATCTTTACTGCAAACTAGATATAGAAGGTACTTTTCTGCTTCACAGAGATATGAGCGTCTACACTGAAGCACTTTGACACTGTGACATTAACAGGCAACAAAGAAATGCAGATATCTGCTTTTAAACCAGAACCATCCAATTTTCTCACAGGAAAGTAAGTGTTGAAAAGCATTTACTGCTTTAGCATAAGACTTTGTTGGTGGGAAAGCAGAGTGAAGAGATTGCTATTTTGGAAAAGTCAGCCCCAAGAATTTCTGTGAAGAAAGAGTCATGGAATGAAAGAGACCAAGAACTGAAGGTAGGGTTCACGGGTAAAAAAGCAGGCAAAGACCTTGTCTTGTCAGAGTGCAAACACTGAGGGAGAATACTAAATAGGTGGAAGGCTGAGGCTTAAAAAACAAGTGTAAACACAGCAGGCCTGTACTAAGCAACAGTGGTAAAATTTGAGGATGGAAACAAAATTGTTCTTCAGGGTCTGGATTCCTGAAGTCATACTTTCCATTATGCCCTGGTTTGCCCAACTGAGGAAAAATAAGCATGAATTCAAATCCGTTGGTGTTATTCCCTGCTGAAACCAAGTCTTTATACTAGAACCTTCAGAGAGAATCCTTAACAAAATGCGCAAGTCTAAAGCTGTATGGATGAAGTTTCAAGTGTACTCAGCACCTCACAGCTCCCTTTGTTCCCAATAGGTGAGTTCTTCTCCGTTGTGCTGAGGGAAAGCAGCTAGAAGCAATTCCAAAAGACTAGTCCATAATCTCAAAACCCCTTCAATTTGCAGGATCAAAACAACTTTTGCAATGCATAGCTTTACAGTCAAAACGAGTGTAATTCACACCAAAGCTGAGGAAATAATTTATTCATCTATTTATTTTAAGTGTTACCTCTTAAGCAAAGTAATAAGGCAGCTTTAGTACTCAGAAATAAACTGCAGTAAATAAAAGTAATACAGTAGACACAATAAAAAGGAATAACTAAAAAAAAATTTAAAAATGGTTTTTGTGCAATGCAGTACATAAGCTTTCAGAATTGCTTCCAGCATAGAAGTTCTTCATGAGAAGTGGTAATAACCATAAAAATACAGGTGCATTTCTAACATTTGAGGGAACTGTGAAGTGTTGCGTCCTTGTAACAAAGACACACCAGAAGATTCTTGCAGTCTCTCTGATCAGCAAGGTCAAGAAGTCATGCATCAGGCTAGCAGCAAAACTAGAAAGAAAATACAGGCCCTTCTGTGCTGCCATTAGTACTCTGTCCCCTAATAAATCAATAATGAAATGACACTTTAATTCTGAGAAGACATCATCTCATCATCTCCTTGAAGGCCCAGAAAGGCAGAGACATAAGACTGAAAAGCACCTTAAAAGATTGCCTAGTCATTTCCATCCTCTGCAAAAGCATGGCCAGGCTTTTCCTACAGCATCTCTGCTGCTTGAGATTCTCCATCATATCCCGGTAGCACAAGCTCTTACTAGTCCTACTGCTACAAAGTTTCACCCAAAATGTCTTATCTAAATCATCATTTCTGAAAATCAGACTTCTCACATCTTATCAGTGTAGCAGCCTCTTATAAACCTGCAAACAGTTACAACTCTCCTTGATTTTCCCTTTGTAAGAAAATCCTTTCCCTTTACCAGTGGCAGAATATTACTTCTTTACAGCAAAACAGAAGAGCCTGTGAAATGAAACGGCAGAAGCTGCGCTAGGTGGGACATTCAGAGTCAGACTGCAAAGCAGTAGGTTGCATGGGGAACAATTTGGCACCTAAAGGAAGTCATCTGAGCTGAGTAACCCACAAGTCTTAATCAACATAAGGAGAAGGGTTCACCCAAACAAGTGAATTCTCAGAGCACTGCTTTCATTCTCACTTTTGAATCTTGTTCATGTAGGTCTTGTGTTGAATATGCTCTCTTTGTGTTCAGAACCAAGTATTCATGGGCCTGATCTCAGATAGTGTTTCTAGTTGTGCATTTTAGCAAAAAAAACCCCAAAACTGTAGGTTGATGTTTGATCCCAGTTGGAGAATGGTGACTGTCCTCAACCAGCTGAGAGTACTATATAGTGCATGTGATGCATGCAGGCCCCACTCTTACAGAGCACTTTAAAAAAAAAAAGTCAGACAGAGCCAATATTTACTTAGTAAACTGGCTTTGTTTCTGCTTGGTTCCCTTTACAAATTCCAATATAGTTCATTTGAAAGTAGTTTTCTATCTAAAATTTTCTAGCTAGAAACATTACATACCACAATAAAATGGGGGGGGCGGGGGGTGGCGTGCTGTGCAGTGTGGGAGAGGAGACAATTTCAAGAATCCAGTGTATAATATTAAAGGCCTGTGAACAAGCATGCTAATCCTTTCCTGCATTTCTTTTGCAGGAACTCAGCACCAACCTATGCAAATGCACTGTAATTACTCTTGTAGTCTACAAAGAGCTCAGGTGTCAGTATCTGAAGGAAAATCCGCAGAGCAGGTAGCTGTGATTTTTCTAATTTGACATGTTCCTTTTTTGCAAAGGATTTTTTTTAATTGGAAATTTCTCTGGTGTAGGAGAAATGTTTTAATCAGGCATCAATCTTCAACTTAAAGATATAAGGTAGAAAAAATGAATTGTGAAACTAAAATACTTCTATGTGATAAATTTCGAGCTAGGACTATTCAGGTAGAATTTATGAGGAAAGATTTATATATTTAACTACCTTTTTTAAAAATTAAATAATATGTCTTCTGAATATCTTGTTTTTCCTTCTCACCTAGCAAAATAATCTATGGCATATTGTCTGCACATTGTCTTTTATCTTGCTATGTGAATAAGGAGGGCTATGATTTTGCAGACAGTTTTTAGGTGAATTTCCAAAAAAAAAAAAAAAAAACCCAAGAAGATATTCGTTACCTTCATGATCAGGTCTATAAAAGACAGGTACATAGATTGCACAATATTGCATAAGACAATCTTGCTTTGGGCAAGAAATCATGCTTGACATTCACAGCTCCTCTTCTATATCCAGCCTGTTTTTTAAAATCACTTTGCAAATGGGGTCTTCCAGAGTAATTTATGACAAGAGGCTCACAGTCAATTCTGGATGCTTTGGAAAATTCCACCAACACTACCCATTCTTCTTCAATCAATCATAAAGTGGCACCAGAATCTGCTGCTCTCCTTACTTGCTCTGCAATTTCTCCACCATTGCTGACAAAGTGAGGTTTCTCTGTGGCTGGTGAGATACAACTTCACCTTTCTCCACAGTAGCTGGGCTCAAGGAAACCCCTTCCTTTCCCTCATGGAAACATTTGTAAAGACAGACAACCATACAGAGGAAGAGGTAAAACTGTGTAATTTCATTTTCCACCTTAGATACAGCCCAAATGTTTGTTTGACATATGGAATGGCTAGATTATTAAATATGCTCCAACAGCATTTTGGATTCTGGGATGAAAGAATCTGATTACCATAAAAACAAAGGGACTGTAGAGCTCCTCCGGCTGTGATCCTGATAAGAGAGCTGCTGCTCTAAGGAAACCAGAATACTGTCATAAACTGGATTTCATCAATTCAATTTTTTTTAGAAACTAATTTTATTTTTCTTTCTCATGCCAGATGAGATCATGGGAGTGACCTGAAGCTGAACAACAAGGATAAAAGTGTAGTCATTTGTTGACAGAAGCTCAGCATAGCTGAGAAAAATGTAGAAGTGCCAAGCACTAGGGCTGTTTTCCCCTTTTCCTGCTGTTTTAGTGCCATTACACATTTCCCACAGCAGATGACAAAAGCTGGAGCTTGTCCAAAGAACCAACCACTCAAGCCAATGAACATGACCTTCACATCTCTGGTTAAACTAAAATCAGGAAGAACAAAGGCAATGCAAACCTACTCCTGGGCAAGCCCTTCCAGTTGCTCTTGCCTCTCTTCCCTTTTATCCCTCTAGACCACTCAGTCACCACCAAGCTCAGTAAACAGTCTAAGCATGGCTGAAGTGTGCAAGCACCACTATGATATATAACAGGAATAATAACATGAGTACGGAAAGCTTCAAGGATCACCTGAAGCACAGCAGAAGGAAATACGTGCTGGGTGAAGAGCTCCACTGTTACAGATCACCAGAATAGCACAAGTCAACCAGGGGTTGCATGCAGCTCAGGACTAACGTATGGAATACACAGTGATCTTCAGAATGAAATTGTCAATCTAGAACACAGCACAACATTCTATTTTTATAGCATATCCATAAACAGTACATCTTGAGATAAAATACCAAAGCATACCTCTTTATACATATCTTTGGAGTTCACTTCCACAGCCTGCCTTTGAAGCTTTAGAACCTGATTTCAAAGATATGTGCAAAACTTATTCCTACTTGGGTAATTTTTCAGATCTTACCTTGTGACAATATAAATGAAGTCTAGGTCTTGTGATTCTCTGGAGCCCCTTTTTAGAGGCAGTATTTCCAAAGCACTTAAGTAATTTAAGAACTTGGGTAACTTAAGGTAAATAGCTCTTGGCAGAACTAGAAAGCTTACAAAGCTTAGATTGCATTTGAAAAACCAACCATCTCCACACTGCAATCTGTTTTGATCCCTATCAACAATTTTCTATTGTTAAATTGCCTTGCCAAAAGTAGCAAACTAACTAGCTTTGCAGGCAAGGCACTGCACATATCAATCATTTAAAATTGCTGTGTTAATGTTTCTGCTCAGTCTGTGTAACTCATCTCAGCATAAAAGTCTCTCTGTTGGTAAGGACTAGGTAACCAGTGCCAGGAAATCATAAATGTTTGTGAAGAAAGATATGCAGATACCCAGGGGCTGAAGTTAATCCTGATGAGATTTGACACATTGACACAGCAGTGAGCTGAGAATATTTTTCCTAAAGTTTGTCTATTTGTTCATAAGAAATACATCAGCAGCTCTGTTTGCAGATGTGCTTCATTTATTTAGATTTCTTCACCTGTGATAGAGACTTACAGAAAGGTCTTATTTGGCATAATGAGCAGATGAAATAATTCAGCATGGAATAAGATGAAAATACTGCTCAATTCACAAGTAACATATAAATGCAAAAGGAGAGGGCGATCAAGTTCTCATGAATCTAAGCAAAAGCATTATTCAGTTATCTGTTATTTAATTCACCCACTACTTTTCCTTACCTCTTCCCAGCAACTGCTGGGACCAACAGTTAACTTTGATACACGTATCAGACAGAGGACACCTGTCTACTGTCAGATGGAACTTAACTACCCAGTCTAGGACATCTAAACAAGCTTCCCACTAGGAACCAAAAGAGATGTAGGCAAAAGGCAACTAAGTTCATCCACTTTAGATGTGTTTTGCACTAAGAGAAAACTCTATCAGCCACAGAAAGAGCCCTGACAATTAGCTTAGATGATGTGACCAATACTGGGAGAGATCAGTTTGACACTTAGTGACTGAAAGTGCTGTCTGGTTCCTACAGTATCAGTTGGGACCATCTGCTGTGACCATAGCAGAAAACTGATGGGTCAATTCCTAGAGCAAGGAAGAAAGAAGCATCTCTTCATCTATATTACATCTCTTTTCCAGTTGTTATTCAACACACCTTGATGTGGGTCTGGAGTGTACACAGTGAAAAAAATGACTGTGCAGTGCTTCAGTCATACTGAAAGTTGTTAAACTCCCCACTGCTTTGACTGTATCTGAAATCAGTGCACCACCTGCGTTAATAAGGTTATTTTCATGTACTTTCACAGTAGACGAATCATCTCACATCAACAATATCGCATGAGTTCAGTAAGTCTTGTTACAGTCCCATTGCCAGGTTTCCAGTGCATCAGAATATCATCATCAAATCTAATTACTCAGTCTTACTTGCAATCTAACACTAAAACATGGCGCATTTCAAAAAACTCAGCTCTTTGTTGTTCCCTGTGCCACTAGCCCAGAATGAATCTCTGCAAGGCAGTAGAGGTGCATGCTTCTAACCACTCCATGCACCCTTCTCCTCCCATTCCCTAATCAAACTAAAGAAAGAGAATCTTGGCAGAAGATCTGAAAAATAAAGACACTTTTCAGCAAGTATTCCTGTGATAAATGAGGTCTTGGGGGATTCCTACACCCAATTAAAACTTCTGTGGCTTATAAGGAAGAAATGTATAAAGGGCAAACACATACATGACACAAAATCATAGAAAGCCATTCAGGCAGGCTTTCATATATATGATTTATTACTACACATTAATGATTTTCATTATTATTGCCCATTTCAAGTTGCAACACACTATTTGCACTATAATCACTTGCCTTGAAAATGTGCTGTGGGAAACATCAACACATCCTACCACGATTAACTGTGCTGTGTTTCAGGCAGAAACATGTAATTACAAAGAAGGACATCACAGACTCTAAACTTGTCAGGTTGATTTTAGAATGGCCACTGGCAGTTTTTCACATCAAAGATGCAGGTCAAACAGACAGAACTGAGACACAAAAATATTCTCTTCAAACCCTAATCAGAAATTTTTCTGCATCAAATCAGTTCTCTCTTCACTTTCAATGTGACAGCAGAATCAAAGTCTGGTTTTGGTCTCCCCTTTGGTGTTTTAATGCAGATAATCCTTAGAGCAGAGCATTAACCACTGTACACAGAAGCATACGCTGACAGTCTGGACACAGCAGAAGGGCAGAAAAAGCTGGTTTCAAGGTTAAAAACATCAACTTCATCTGGACCGAGATTTTAATCCAATATTGAATGGATTGAACCTCCAAATTCAAGCCTTGTCATAAACACCTACTACTCAGGTTTGAGTATTTCCGAAACACTCCGCTCTACTCAGAATATCTAAAATTAGTAGCAACAGGCAAAGGATAACTATAAAGCTACCATAGTGCAGCAATATAAAGCAGGTATGGTGCTTAAACAGCAATTTAGAAAGCTTGGCTTACTGCCCACTGTTTTACAGTGCAAAAACATTATTTGCTTCACCCATAAAATGAGCCATCAAAAGTCCAAATTTTGTACTACTCGAACAAAAAACAATAATACAAAATCCTGCAAGAAACATCTTCTCACTGGTACACACACACCAACAAAAATAATTCCATTTTGATTTCAAGAAAAATTCAATTTCATAAAAGCACAGCATTCCAAGTAGTGCGGTCTCTTGTGTCCCATGTCAATGTCCTAACAGATAAGCCTAGAGCCTCAACTGTTTCAACTTCTCTCTCTCTCTGGCCTAGTAACATTTACACAAAGCTCAGTGTTTTGTTTTGTTTTTTTTTCATAGGACAGTCAGCCAAGAAAGTCACACAGCATAATCTTGTACACTAATTTTCAAGAGCAATGAGAACATCTTTAAGATAAACTACAGGGAAAAAATTCTTTTCTATGTACCTAGAGACCTGTACCCTGCCAGTGGATCTCCCCTGACAGTGGAGCTAAGAGAAACTGATGATGCTTGTATGTGCCACAATACAAAAAGCATTATGAAGGGCTTGCAAAACACGTGGCAAGAAGAACAATGGCAAATGCTGAAGCAATTAATCATTAAGTATTTGCTGTTAAAATGAGTTAAGACTGCCCTTACTGAGATCTGCAGTAGAGCTTTTGGGCTCAATTGTCAGTCAGGAATCCACAACTTCATTAGGTGTAAACTTCAAAAAAAAATTAAGCTTTTCACCTTCTCCAGTGACATAACGGAAGTTTTTTACCTCCCTGTTCTGTGTAAGAATGTACAGTTACAGGTGGCTTTCTTTCCTAATTATCCTTGTAAAACGCTTTTGCAGGATGATTTCTTTGGTATTGTCTGACATTTGAATAGCACTTTTCAGTTCCTTTTCTTCTGTTCAATCTATAGTATTAGATTAGATGAGCACCTTTATGGAGTGTTCTCTGAAGCTATTTCTTCATCTCTAGCTTTTCTCAGCACTTTCAAGTCTAATCTATAAAAAAGTAAAGGGTAAGGGAGCTATTGATTATAGCACTGTAACCACTGATACCATCTCCATAAAGAAGATATGTTAACTCAACAAAGTGAACAAAGGCCAATATGGACAGGATTGACTCTGCTGTGCCTAAGCATGCCCATGATATATATGGAGCACTTGCAGATTTACCAGTTATTCTGCTATGGAAATTAACAGAAAATCCTAAACAACAGCCTAAGAAAGGAGAAAGGATCAAATGAAGACAGAATGAATACACTACAACATCTGAAGTATTGGTGCCAGGTACCCATCTCATTTTATACTTCCCTTCCACGATCCTGTTGCAGGAAGCTGAATGTGGACAACAATTATCCACCTGAAAATATTCCTCCCTAAAATCTGAAGCACAATGGGTATCTTGGGAGAAGCAGGAACAAGGAAGGTCTGAAAAGACATGTTCATTGATTTTATTCAGAGCACATAAGGTTACGCAACCCTTGATACAACCAAGGCACTCCTCCTTTCAATTCAGCTATAAAACCTGCTGACCACTCAGCACTACAATCCAGGCTAGGAGACATACAGAACTGATAAAAATCTGCTGGAAAATGTTACATTACAGCTTTTTATTTACTGGGCTAAATCTAAATGCATGCAAACCTTTGCAACGACATGACTAAACCCAGTAGTGGTGCATCAGCCAACCGCTCCATTGAATAAGACCTACAGTATTTTCAACTAATAAATGTGGACTCCAGTTTTCCATGTATCCACTGACACTAGACGACGTTAGTGCTTGCACAGCAGGCAGCTTAGGGGACAGAAGGCTGTTTGTTTAAACCGTGTGCTTACCCCCTCATTTATGGAAATTAACAGTGCAGCTAAGTCAGCATGTGAACCTACCAAGAGGTGGCACTGGAAGGACACTCTTTGGAAGGAGCCAGGCAAACTTCTGCTCCAGGAAAAGATGGTGAGAATCAGCTCGCACACAAACCTCAGGAGGGTCTCTCATGGCTCATCGGTTTCAACACGTAACTGAAGGCAGCCTTTCTACCTAGTTCTGCAACTTCATCACGCTAAACCTACTCGCACAAAACAGTACACATACAAACACCACATAATGAAGGGTCTTGAACACAAGGAAACACAAGAAAGCACTAAGAAAAGTTAGGTTCAATCACATTATTCACCCCTAAGAAAATATTATCTGAACTATTTTCCTGTTTTTTTGAACACTGCTGATAATGAATTGAAAAGAATAAAGCCACTAGTAAGACATTCAAAGGTAGTTCAAAGCTGGTGTTAACCTGACAACTCTACAAATCTGTGACAATTTCTAAGATCACCAGGAAAAGCAGGCTTGTTTTAGTGAGCTTAAATCTACTACATATGGGGATCTGCATCTCCCATGCAGAACTTTTAGCAATCTGCAAACAGCAGAAGAAAGAAAAACAAATGCAGATCACAGTATTAAAAGAGTATCTGTAATACTACATATGGCAAGGCACCCATGCTTACACAGTGTATTTAGACATATACCTATGCAAATATCTATAAATACATTATGTAAATTAAGTTTTACACACTTTCCCATGAAATATTTCAATACTATCCATAATAATATGGAGAGTAGTCCTGAATTAACTTACTGGAAATTTGTATTCAGTGGGAAGTTTCAGCGTCAAGTTTTTCTTATCAGCTGGTAAAGAACAGTTCTCATTTTACTCTCTCTCTCTATCTTTCCTCAGTTTTGCCACGAAAAGAAAACAAAAGTTTTTGGTTAGCCTGTTTTTGTTTGTTTTTACTCATTCCAACAAACCACTTTATCACAACATATTTAAGTCTCAATGCTGAGAGAGTTTATACACCTACTTTAGTTCATTGTTAAGTAACAAGCTGCTGCAGTTAATGAATCTACTCATAAGTAAATCTAAGCATGTACATTTGCATGACTGGACTCTAAAATCAGGTTACTCAAGACAAAAATTTGGCCATGTACAATCTAATCACATGTAATAGGTTCTACATATAGAGCATTTGAAGTATTTTCAATAATTTATTTCTGAATTAAGGTTTTGTGTGATGACTTGTGTGCAGTGTCCAAATCAGTCCCCAGACACATTACAAGATGGAAGTAAAAAGACTTATTTTAACTGACGTTTCACATAAGGTTGGTCATTCTATTTCATCACAGGGAAAAAGCTGTTAGAGCATTTACAGATGTTTACTGAATATTGAGCAACTCTGGAGTCTTTAGGTGCCTGCAGAGGTTTGTAATTTGTCATAATCAAGAATTACTAGACATTCTAATTGTGAATACTACTATATCATATTGCAATGGCACAGTTTTGAATTGACACAAGTTCATTATGAACTACACCTAAATTGACAAAGTATGCTTAATTCTGGTTTACTAACATTGGGCAGCTCTGTTGCTGGGTTTATTGGCTTGGGGAAGGAAGGTTTGTTTGGTTTTTTTCTTCCAGTAGACACCACAGTGGAAAAATTAAGACCCATTGCAAAAAGATTAAATGCTTCATAAGTATCTGTATGGCAAGCAGTTAAAATCTCTCATTTCTTTTGCTTTTATGAAGGCAAAAAAATATATCTGAGGAACAAGTTGAACTCACCAATTTGTTCCAACAAAATGTTATCAGAGTCTGACACATTTCAATTACCTGTGTAATCAAATCATAAATGAAAATCACACAGCATTCAAAATAGCTCCAATGTTCCAAGTCAAAATATATTCTTTATAGAGAGAGGTAACTCACATCGTTATGCTTCAAATTGATTACCACAAACTGTACTATAATTAGATATAACTAATGCAATTTAAGGAAGAGAAAACTAATATTTGAAGCTAAACACTGAAAGTAATCTTGTTGCCTTCCAGTCAGTTACCAAGCAGAAAATGTACTGTCTCACTAATTTATTATTATTAGAAACATCAGACTTTTAATCTATTCTAAGGACATAACTATATATTTAAGGTAGTATTTCCTAGCTGTATTTCAAAACAACAAGACTGATGGATTCTTGCTGAAATAAAAAGCACAGAACTCCTCCACTTTTACTATAAATGAATGAACCAGAAAAGGTAAAGTAGGAGCCAGCTGAAGAGTGCTGCAGCATATTAACCAACATTTTACTTTTAGCTGTTTAAATGCTTGATTCATAATAGAAAAATAAAAAAGAAAAAAAAAAGAGGTGAAATCTTTCTGAAGGTTCAAGTGACAGGTGATATAGAACCAAAGCAACATTTGGCATCATTTCAGCTAATATCTCATTCTCAGGAAGCCCAAATAATTTTTGCACTATGCAGACGACAGGACACAAAAATGTTCAGGCAATACTCCATGACAATTCCCTCCACCAAGCCTTTGGGTTTCTTCTCAGGCATTCTTAGATGATCATTTATACAATTAGGCCTTTAGCCACACACAGCTTTTCCTTTTACAGCAGGCATTATGGGTTCCATTACCTTCTTGCTGACCTCAAGTTACGGTCTTATTCACCTATTAGGCTACCATTGACAACAGTCCCACATGTTAACAGTCTCCCTTGATCCAAATAGCTGCTGGGTGAACGCATGCCTCCCAGCCTCCCTATCTGAAATATCAGACACAGATATTTCCCTGCTCAAGCAGGACAACGGGCAGAGGTTCCTCACCATTAAGACAACAGTAGCAGCATCATAGCCCTCTCCAATATTAAGTGTGAAGGTTTCCTCCTCCTCCTCTTAGCCACCTTGCAAACTCTACAGAATTCTCTCCTTGTGCACTTGCCCTTTCTCAGCCATACCAGGAGTAACAGCTGAACAAGGAATCACTCTGTTCTCTGAGCAGCAGCTGCTGTTGCTACCCCCTGCTGCCTCCCAAGGGCTGCTGTCTGGTGACAAAAGACAGCACCTAACCCAAGGAGACAAGGCAAACAGAGCTACCTTAAACTGCAGTTCTCTGAAGCAGCAGTATGTGAAATTTCAGCACAACCTCAAGAAGTAACATGATTCACATACCCAGCACTGTTCAAGCCTATGCCCCAATGCACGATTTAGTTTCAGTCATATAGAAGAGCCTTACTGATGCTTTGTACACATTAGCAACATGGTTTTTATCTCACTTACTGCTAGATGATAAGAACATTATGCCCCTTCCCACAGACTAGGAATCATCATCCTCTCTGCCTAGTTGCCCACAGACAGGCAAAAGTGACATAAATATCATGTACCACTTGTTACCATGACAAAAACAGCCTAACAGGGAGGCAGAAGTGGGTTGGTCCTGTACTTCAGACCTATCCTGGGAAACCTTAAGAAGGACCAGAACTTGGTCAGACTAGATTCGGAAGACTCAAAAATCAACTGTACTCTGTTATCATTGCACACCTAAAGAGTTTTATCATGCTGGCACCATAAGAAGTCTGTTCTCTAGAGCTAAGCTTCTCTAGCTCAGGAACACTGGAAGCCTCCACTACAGTATTCCAGACAACTTGCTGTTATGCTCACTGCTGGCTATGCTTGCTGGTGGGCCTGAGATACTGTGGTTTCCAAGGTGATTTGTGGGCTGAAGGCCTCGCATGTACAAGCAGGCATACCAGTTATTTCAACTTACCTTATTTATATCTATTTCCAAGTCCTGAAATAAAAGCCCACTATGCAACAGCACTTCATATTGAGCATGAGTCACCCACCTATAAGGAAATGGTCCAAGATCACTTACTTCTACAAAGGCCACTGAACAGCATCTTCTGGCAACTAACTCACCAGTATGACTAATTGAAACCCTTGACATCATACCTGATGCCTAGTTTCATCACTGCTTATAATAGCAGCAGCACTCTGAGTAGTATCTTCACAGTCTTCATTTAATGATCAGTACTGCACGCAGAACCCCCTTCCCACACAGTGAGAAGTGGAAGAGGAAATCTTGTTATGAAGATGACTGTCATATGAAGAGTATGCTCTTGTAAAGACACAGAGCTCACTTTAAAAAGCAGTTCTACATCACCAAGAGAAAAAGCTATGTTTTTTTCCACACAGATGTCCACATTCTGTAAAATTTAACAGGAAAGAATACTACTGAGTTGACTTTTATATTCTTCCTTAATGCTAAATGCCCAAAAGAATACTACTTTAAAGAAGCGATCTGGATTTGGCAGCAGGACAAATCATTCCTTTACAGTCCTATTGCACCTGTGTGCTCTGATCCAGCATTCAGGCTAAGGTGTTTTCTGAAGGTGCCTAATATTCCATTTGTACTTTGCAAGAGCAAAAATCTGACTACTCAAAAAAGAAAACAACTGCGGTGGCAGCAGCAACTCTGTAACCTTTACTGTAAGTTGGGCTTCAACAATTTTCTTCAACTGACACAATATTTCACATAGTGCCATCAGAAGCTCTGCATAAACACTACTGTCTCCTGTCAGGCCCAAAATTAAACCTGCCAGTTCACAGAATCACAGAATCATACAAGTTGGAGAAGATGTCCAAGATCATTGAGTCCAACCTTTGACC
The DNA here is from genome assembly GCA_013396775.1 of Cephalopterus ornatus. Classification (NCBI taxonomy): domain Eukaryota; kingdom Metazoa; phylum Chordata; class Aves; order Passeriformes; family Cotingidae; genus Cephalopterus; species Cephalopterus ornatus. The sequence goes on from VZRE01005081.1 coordinate 387,352, forward strand.
GATCACCACCTTGTCAGCTAGACCACAGCACTAGGTGCCACATGCAGTTGTTTCTTGAACACCTCCAGGGATGGTGACTCTACCACCTCCCTGGTAGTTCATTCCGATGCTTGGCAACCTTTCCATGAAGAAATTCTTCCTGAATTTAAGTGTGAACCTGTGTTATGCAGAGCTTTAAGACCAGAGAATCTGACAAACAAGAGAGTGTACATTTGCATTCACATGTGCGTTTGCGCACGCGTTTGAGAACCACAGGTGAGACGTACAGATTCACCCTCAGTGCTGTACCTTCAGCGTTAGCACTTGGCAAAGTTCATGTGAATGTCACATCTATGAAAATCAATTAGAAAGCTCAAAGAGATATCTTTAGCCCTCATCTGCTTCGAGGCATCTAAAGGTTGCACATTTAGTATAAGTTCTTGTTTCTACAAATATACCAAGAATCTTCAAAAGAGGTGAATACAAAAACATCTTTCTGACCAAAACTGAGCATGCACAAGGACCAAGGCATACGATTAAGCATCTCAAAACAGCAGGCAATTCTACTGATTCCCTGTGTCCCTGTGGCAGGAAGGTTACACAGTCATTGTTGTCAGGTCTAACCAGCTACTGAGGAAGTACTCTTTTTCTCCTGGACTGGATTCAGTCCTGTGGACAGCAAGGTTGGAATTACAAAAACATGTAGGTACAGCCCAAAACTATTAAAAGAACTCAGAAAATCCCATTTGTCTTCTACCACAGAAGCAACAACACATAAATACAATGCAGCACTATGTATGTACATATCATGGAAGAGATGACCACAGAGATATGCAAAAGAGTTCATTCCTACTTCTGCTTCTTAGCAACTGAACCCACTGCGAAAAGATCCTTGCTTACAGTTGGTGAACATAGGAACCAAGGTCTTTCAAGAATTTTACTGCAGTTTAACTTCCATGTTTCGGGCAAGTGCTGTGCCCTCCCAATATCTCTTATGTTTTGTCACCAGAATAATTATGCATCACACACTGATATGAGGAATATAACCAGAACACTGTGCAATAGAAAATATAATTTTCTTATTATATAAAGGGGTTGCAGAGGAAGAGCCATGGAAGTGTCCTCTGGAGTGGAAAAAAAAAAAAGTAAACCAGCATCAAAGACGGAAAAACTACAGAGGATTGTTATTGCTCCAGTATTTCATTCGGTGATGTTTACCATTGAAATTCTCAGGAACTTCATCTTGTCAGACTTTAATACACTTTGTCAATCGTGTGAATTAATTGACCTTAATCTAATTGAAGGTCACCATGCAAAAAACTCCACCCAAAACTGGAGATTTCAATTAGAGATTATATGCAAAGAAGAAAAGGCAGATGTAGGGAAATTAGTATTATGCTTTTATAGCTCCCATGTTGATACTCAACAGCTGATGTTGAGTTTTAGTGGACACATCATTGGTTTGTTAATAGCAGCAGTCATAAAAGCCCTAATGAAGCCCCCTGAGCACTCTGACCACACCAAACTAAAATCTTGTATTCTTGTTTCAGCACCTTGGAAAAATCACATCTTTCCTCTATGCTCTGCTTTTTAATTATTATTTAGCTGTGGGGGTTGGTTTCCTCTTTTGTTTGCTTCTTCCTGTCACTACCTTTCACTTCCAGTATTCTAACATCTTGAACTGTCAAGAGTCAATGTGTAAAAGCCCTCAAACTTGATTGCCAAAATACTGAAACAATTTTCTTGTGTTTATCTTCTTTGCTCTCTGAGTGTTTGCAATAAGCCTGCTTCCAGATTCAACGTTTCTGTTTAAGAGGCTGTAGTATTAGCTAGAAAGGCTCAGAGTGCAGTCCCAGTGATATTACAAACTATGAAGCAAGCACAAAAGAAATACAGAGCTTTTTATAGCCAAGTTTTCACCATGTAACTTAGGAACAAACATATTTTTTTCTCTCGCGCTCTCTCTCTGAGACAGTTCATTAAAAAAGCATCCATAATTTCTTGCTTTTTTGTGATGGATTTTGTGCTCATGAGAAGAGACAGATAATGCTGGTAGTTGCTGTTTAGTCTCTGGAATATTAGTCTGCCCAACAAGCCATTCCAATTCCCAGTTCACCAGTCAGGTTTATAAACTGGGCAACGGTAAGCCATGTTAAATGGAAACAATCTCAACACGGGACAGACTAGTTCACAGTCATAATAGCTGGGTGACTTCACACACAGTATGATTTATGTTAATTGCAGCAGAGTTTCAGTGGTATTAGGCCCTAAACAGCAGCATGGGGTTGCAAAAGGCATTTAAGATGTTCCTGCCTCCTGAAGAAATCTAATAATTGAACCAGGTAATGTTTATATGTTAGTGTGGAGGAAAAATAGTGTTTGCACGGACCTACTGTCCTGGCTCATCAAATCCAGTCTTCTACCACTGTAAACAGAGAGGTATTAAGTGATTTAGCTCCATTTAAAAGTGGTTTAGCAAACCCATTAACCCAATTCCACGCACACACACTCACTGGGAATCTGTTCCAGAAACTCACTCCCATTCCTCTGCTATACCAAAATTTCTATCAGTTTCCAGTCCAAGCTAAATTTGTGGGCAGTAGTGGCCTTTTCCCCTGCTACCAGGTGCTGTCATAGGACTCGAGTAGTTCATTTCTTTCCCCAACATTTAACTCCATCTATTAGGTCTATTTTCTCTCCCTATCACAATATTGTTGGTTAGAAAGTCACCTTTTCTACTTCCTTATAATGAGATAGACTTTCTTTCCAGCCACTGACATTATCCTGGAATACACCTTCCTTGATCAAGAGACCAGAATAGTGCAGGTGCACACACGCCCCACACCCCTCCTTTTTCTCACGGTTCTTCTAGTCATCATATCATTTATTGAAGGACAAAATTGTACACTGTGGGAAAAAAAACAGTCTTCAGCTGTGGAACGCACTGTACAATTCCTAATGATCACTGATAATCTTTCTCCCCATCAACCCTTCCCATACATACTTTTACTAGGGTAAAGTACCTCAGGCTTATCATTTTGGGACAAATGTGATTGTGATGACTTGGGTAAGGCTTTTGGATTGGAAGAGAGGAAAGGGCTGGGAGTGACTTCCTGAAAGAGAACAAAAAATTTCTATGGAAGCATTTTGAAAAGTCTCTGAAACCACCTGCATGTGGAAGCTCCCACTGAATTTTTTTCTCGAGCTGTGTCTCTGCACAGGTGAGGCAGTGTACATGTGGGCTCAGATCCACTCAAGAGTTGTGCCTTTTCTTTGCAAAGATGAAGTCAAGAAATGGGTAGGCACATATAGTTTGGGTTAGAACCAGAAAGATAAATCAGAGCATGGATAAGTGCAAGTTGCCTAACCTATGTAATTTATGATCTCTTTATTAGAAAACTACACTTATCTGTAGTTGACTTCTCAGGAACCTAGGCCCCCAGCACAGGATACAGATGTTAGCTGCTCCAACCCATACCTGAGAAAACCACATAAGAAGGTCTGACTTTTTTTTTCACCTATCAAAATTAGAGAGGAAATGTGAAATGCTCTTTCTTCTCCCTAGGAGCACTTTAACACTTGAATGCAGGAATACTCATTTATCCATTGACACCACAGAAAAATTTTCAGCTGGTGTCTCACAGAGACTAGAAACTGCATCCTACTTACACTGTACAGGCACATGTTCACGAGCCCTTCACTTTGTCTTTCAAGTAAGCACTCCATTTATCTAGAACTATGGAGTGTGCAGCTTCACACATCTGTCAGCCAGTCTACAGTCTGCAGTGTAATGCTGTGTTATCTGAGAGAGGATCATTTTGATGAACACAGTATGAGTGACTAGTGGGATCGCCTATGTGTCCAAACAGGATGTATACCACTCCAACTCACATCTCATCCAACTCATACCTCATCCATAAGGGGAATCACAGAGCTGGAAGGGAACCCAGCAATTTACTGCTCCCACCTCCTACATGGCAAACAGTACAAGTGCTTGATATGATAAAGACTTTATTCCTTTTCCCAAAACTGTCTGCTCTGTCTAATCTACCATTTTAGAAAAGAAGGGACTGTTCTTTTCATGAGGGTGACTGAGAATGCTCTGCAGAGAGAGGGTGATGAGTGGCCAAAAGATCAAGTGGAAAGAAAGCTTGACTGTGGTATGCAGTACAATTTAATGCAAGTCCTAGAAATGATGAAAAGCAAAATGATTTTATAAGAGATACAGAGGGGATTGTTTGGATTGTGTGCACCCTGGAGCAACTGAAACCTGCTAAATTAAAGCAGGAAGGAAAGACACTTACTGAACAGTGTGGGAGTTTGCTTTGCTAGAAGGACAGAGCAGCACACTGAGATAAGGTAAACTGCCAAAGAAGGAATGCTTAGATCTGCTGAGTGAAACACCCTTTAAATTGGAATGCTAAAACAAAGTCATAATGACCAGAAGTCTTCACTTAGTATTGCCCTTTCTAAAAAAACAATCAAGCAGAGAAGTGCAGGGTCTGACCAACCCAGAGATGTGATAAAATAGGGTAGGCTCTGTCCCTGTTTTTTTGTAGCGTACTCAACTCTTCTACCAGTGTTCCACTGCTTTGTGGGCAACATGGTTTCAGAGTTTCAGGTTAAGTTTTTCCTAGTATTAAGCTAAGATCAATTATATTAATTACTTCTTGGCTTAACCCTAAAGAGAGGTTCTTTATTCGTTGTTGATTGCCCTTCTCTTGTGAGTGCTTTATACACTGGAAGAGAGCTCTTTTTTAGAGTGAACGAGTAGTTTCTTTTTTTAAAGGTAACATTCAGTAACATTTACAGCTTATACTTCTTGGTAAAAACAACAAGAAGTCACCACGGGACTCTAAAGATGAATCTACACCTTCCTGCAGTGCTCTCAGGAATGTCTAAACCAGTAATCCAACCAGGTTCACACTTAAGTCAAATAGAGTAGAATAACTACGACTACCTCTTCCACCTAATAGAATTCACTCCTATTAACACATCCCAGACTATTAGCAACTGCATTTCCTGCCGCGGCATCACCTTGTTGCCTTTGGTACATATTCAAATACACCAAAGAGATTGTTCTCACTCTTGTATCCCAAACAGTTTTGAAGCTGCCTGAGATTTCAAGGGATCACATGAGTCTGAACAGAATCTAAATGGCTAAATGCCTTCAAGGTTCAGACACCCTCTGTGGCCTCAGGTAATTGTTTTGTATCACTCATCAATTTTCAAAAGGCAAAAAACAAAACAAAGGCACCCCAAAGCGAACTAGAAAAATTCATGGCAAAAACTGATGGTGTAGTTGGAGGCAACTTTTAGCAAGGAGTCCTGTAATAATTACTGAAATGTCACTCGTAGCTGACCACTCCTTACTACTCGTCAGCTCCAGTCTCAGACAGGATCCAGAGCTACCAGACAAGTTCACTTGACCATTTCTTACATCTACCATATATCTATAGAGTGCACGTAAGCAGATGTCAGGAAATGTGTTCACTAATAAGTAAATTGGTTCTCTAAACACAGTTCACTTACCTGTCTGAGATGAAAATAGGGCTTCACAACACCTATGTTTACAAATTAGTTAGCTGCCTGCACCTTCAGTCCCTTCTTCCACGTTGCAGTAATTCTCTGTGGGCTCAATTTAGAGAGCAGTGGAGGTAGCTGTGTGAATCACCCAGCAGTCAAGCTACAGAGAGGCTAGTTCCATTTATTCTGCTGTGAACAAGTAAATTGGATGGGAAAGTGCCTAATGTTGAAAAACTGTCCACAACAGTTTCTCCTTATTTTGAAGAATGCATTACTCATTTGATCTAGGTTTTTTAAACCAATGAGATTTTTCAAAATATCAGCAATATACACATTCTTTATTTAGACACAAGACATATAATACAAGTATTTGAATAAAACATTACCAGCTTTCAGTGATAAACCAGATTCAGTAATCTGGAAGTCTCTGCCCTGTCATCCCCTACAGCTAGGTGAAATGCTGGAAAAGAGCCCTACCCCAATTCTAGTACAACTTTGCATTACCCCACTCCAAATTTAGCAGCTGGAGCCTCCTCAGAGCAGAGATCACAGTACTCTGAGTTTCACTGCAGTTCAAAAGGCAGGATGTCCTAGAAGCAGGGGCTGTTACAAACAGATGGCTTTTTTCCAGTCATAACCTTTAAAAGTTCCCCACCTTAACAGCAGAAACACTACAGAAAGCTGAAATCCAATTCTACAGCAAGCCTCAGCCCAGGATTCTGAGAGGCTGAGCAACATCCTCTGCCGAAACCCACTTTTGTTTGCTATACCAGGGAAGGTATATACTTGCTCTTGTCCCCTACAGACAATAGCTTTCTGAGCATCTGTCCTTGTGACACTCCTGTGAAACAATTAACTACTAGCTCTTGTCTATATGGCGGTAATGAGACCAAAAAAAACCAAAGGACTTGTCTACATGGTAGAATCAAGCAGGTATGGAAACTTAATAGCATGACCAATACCTTTAAAAGCCTATGTGGAAAGGTAGGTGACATGAGAAGCAAATGTTTCCATGTGCTGTATCTTTTCTGCAAGATAATTAACACAGTTCTTCACTCGGCTACCCATACATCACTCACTGACAATTTCCCATACAAGGTCCAAGCAATGCACCTGCAAGCCATAAGAAGTCTGTGGCAAAGCAAGGACAAATGCTAATATCCCAAAGAAAGGCCATAACTACTATGTCATCTTTCAGTGCAGCTCAAGTGTATTCCAACAGTATGAGGAAGGTTTGCAGTCTGGAAGTCTATTTGTAAATCAATTCCAAGAGCAATGCTGCCTCTTGACCAGGATATTCTCTGTGCTGCTCCAGGTAGGTGAATATAGCTCAAGTAACAGCAGTTTTGTGTCCCACAGCCTCTTATTTCCACTGCAAATAAAATTCACAGATAAAAGGCTTGTAGTTATAGCTTGATTTACGAGGTTTGATTTATACTGATGACACTAGAAAAATCAGAGTGCAGGTGTTGTGCAAACTCCTCAAAAGGGAAAGGTAAATCGAGGATTAAATTTGAAGAGCTAGCTGTAGAGCAGATTTGGACACATGTCCCCTCTTTAACTGAAAAATGTTAACGTCAAAAGTTAAGCAGCACATCATTAAAATCAGAATTTCAACCTGGCCTGCTAACCACCACTCATATAATAAAAAAAGCAAGAAACACTATAAAGCACTCCTCCTTATTATAATACACAGCATTTAAAGGCTAATTTGTCTCAAAGGACCACAAAGGTAAGACCCCATCATCAACAGAGCAGGGGACACTGAGGTGTGAAGCACCTATCTGATCTGTCCCAAGGCGCAGAACAGGGAACACACCCACAGTATCCAAAAGACTATACTTCAGGAAATTTTACTGTGGACTTCAGCCTGCTCATAGTACACCAAGTAGATGGAGGACTGTTTCTGTGTGGATTAGACACATGAGATGAACCAATGATGATCAAGTTCAACATGTGAGCTCCATAGTCTATAACTTGCCAATGACTAACACTGCTAGCAAGGTTTAAAGAACTGGATCTGAAGGACCAGATACAAGAGTCCTCGTGGGTCTATTTCTATTACTAATCCATTTATGTGCTCATGCTTTGTGTTAGGCAGTGCCTAAATATGAGACAGACTGTTGCAGGAACTCTCAGTATCAGATGGACTGAAAGCAGATCCATCTCGACATGGAGCAGATCTCATTTCCACTGTGGGGTCTAAAAGGAGGCAAGTTAGTATTTTAAGTGATGACTCAGATTAGGCATAGGAACAAGTTCATTTTACAGCCTTTACACCCCTGAATAGCATCTAGCTATGAATGATTTTTTTTTTAGATCACTTCAGCCCTGGTTTGGTTTCACCTCAATTAAGACTGAATGGAAAGTGTTTCAGATACAGAAATTCACTGCTCAATGCCATTGCCAAGCAGAAGAGAAACTTATCCAGCAAAAAGATAATTATTATCACAAGAAATCCTACAGAAGATTACCTGAGGCATTACCACAGGGTAATAAGGTTATAATCACCAACAGTGATAATTACAGCTAAAGCAGAACTTCAAAATAAAAGCATGCCTTCCTCTATCCAGCACCATAAGTCGCAGGTCGTTGTTCTGACAGGTCATGATTAAATGGAAGAGTTAAGACATTTCAACACTTTTCATCATAACACGCTTGAATTATTTAGTTCAAAACAGTTGTGGAATGTCTATCTTTAATTTTACCATAAGTCTTCTAATTTTTAACAAAAGCCTTCACAAATAGAAGGGATTTGATTATTGCTTGTTAATACATGAAGCAGTTTCCCAGGTAGGAGTGTAGGACACAGTAGGTTAAATCTGTATCTCAGGTATTTCAGCCCATGCTTTCTTATTAACATGGGCTAATTCTTAGAAAGCATTAGCATGCTTCCTTCAAGCTCTAAGTTTCCAGAAGTGTGATAAGAGAAAGAACCAGCATTTTCCAGTTTTTGAGGAAGGGATGCTGAGGTATGTGTAGGTGAGAGACCCTGGGGAGGAGGGGAACATCCTACCGGTGGGAATGCAGTCTTGAACATCAACAAGTCAAGCAGAGTCATTTATAACCCATCATTCCCGATCACTGATTGTCCCTAAGTTACATGGCATACAGTGCACTTGATAACAAATTATCCCCTTCATTTCCTTGCCAGAAGAAAGATGTCTCTAAGTCACTGTACAGTACATTTACTCTAGAAAATATATTTGGTCCCTTAAAAATGAAGCTTCCTTGGCCAAGTTTTGACAGGCTCTGAAAAAATTCAGGCATTCACCTAGCTTAGCTTAAAAAAAACATACAATAAAAAGTACACACTGCAATAACAAAACATTGGATGCATGGATGGAGTAGTATGAATTCCCAAAGGGTACATGCACATCATGTGAAAAACGAGATGAGAGTGAAGAAACAAAACAAGCCTGTCATTCCCACACGTGGTATTGGAATGTCCAGCATTTTGTCTCAAGAACTGAACAAGGGCATAAGAAACAAATGCTTTTCTTTCCAGTTCCACTGCCTTGGAAATCCTGCTTTTGTTCCTCAGAACAAATTATCCTCTGAGTGATGCAAGAGACTACTACTGAACTGTGGGAAATGAAAATTTTAGTCCTATTGCAGGCTGGGCTGGAGGACATCCCCAGCTAGTGGCAGAGGTGCCTTTAAGACAAGCAGTGGGGGCAAAGGGTCTGCCAGCTCTCTGTTTCCAAATCAACAAGTCCAAAGTATTAAATGAACAAATACAATCTGTCTGCTCACAGTCAGAGAATCCAGAGAGCCCAGAAGCAATGCATCAACTTCTGGGAACTATTATGCTAGCTTATAACCCTAATGTAGGGGGGAGGTATGCGGACTATATTGAATACCATTTTTACTGCAGAATAAAAGAGAATAGCATCAAAGAAAGCAAAAGAAGAAGCAGAGGTTTGGGGGTCCAAAAGGCCTCCTCAATCTTGAGCCTGAATCAATGTGCTCTTTGTAGGCAGTAAGGGTCAGTTAGAGGATATTAACATTACGATGCTGGAGAATTCTGATGAGTGAAGGAGACCAGGGGAAAATATCAGTGCATATCCAGCAGACTCTCCACTTCCAATAAAGCCAGGGGAAAAAATGTGCATTTTTTAATAGATAGCAGAACCACACATTCAGTAAAAACTTGCTGTCAGGGCCTGCTAATTAAAGTCACAATATTGATTATTGGGACAGTGGGAAAAAGAACTTTGCACCCATTCTGACAACCTATGGAATGTAAAATTGGAGATATTAAACTGACTCGTGGATATATATGTCCCCTTCCATGTCCAGGATTCAAGTTGAATGCTCAAAAAAACTTTTTTGAAAACCCCTCTACTAGCTATACAGCCAACAGGAAATGGCACATGGAAGGCTCAAATCTGTTTACTAATGGACCAGACCTTGGAAGAACCTGAGAATGACATCCCAGATCCAGTATTGAATGTGGAAATCCCTCTGGTATGGGCTTCAGAGAAACCAGGCAAAGCAAAGAATGTGAACTCCACTTAAAGTAGAACTCAAGCCAGGAGCACAACCAGTGAGGGTAAATCAATACTCTATTAGACTGGAAGCATGTAAAGGATTGGAAACCTTGATAAATACTGTCATGCAGTATGGACTGCTTAGAGAATATCAGTCTGAATTTAATACTCCTATTTTACCTTGTTCTCATGAATACAGACTGGTACAGAATTTAAGAGCAGTAAACTAAATAACCATGAATATATATGTATACACCACCATACCAATTCCTTACACCTTGACAGATTCAGTTCCAGAAACAAATGCTTATTTTATTTGTTTTGGATTTAAAAATGCCTTTTATTTTTTATTTTCTTTTTAATCCCAGTAGACCAAGACAAGCAATTTTTTCCCCTAAATCAGAGAATCCCACAATGGGAAGGAATGTGCAGCTGTGCTCGACTGTGCTCACAGATTCAGAAACAGCTCTACTCTGTCTGGTAACATATTGGCAAAAACATATTCCCATTGGATCAATTGCAAGGTAACAATAACAATGTAATTCTGCTGGAATATGCTGATGAACGAAGATCAATTGGCAGAAACACCAAAATGTTTAAAAAAAAATAAAATCAGAAGAATGGTGCATAACTCCAAATCAGCACATTCTCAGAACTGTTCAAATGAGCAGTACTTCTCAAGAAGTTACATGAAGAAACTCACATAGGAGCAGATGCCAAGGTAAGCAGTGTTAAGAGATGTGATATGGGACCAAAAATGCAATTGAATGCAGATGTAATAGTAAAAAGATGCCCAAAATGTTATGTAAATAATCCTTAAATACAAAGAAATACCCACAGGTGATGCGCACAGAGGCCTAACTCCCAGAGAACACTAGCAGATAGATTTATTCAAGTTGCCATTTATGTAAGCAATATAAATATCTACTTGTTATAGAGGATATCTTTTCAGGATGGCCAGAAGCCTTCCCTTGCCATAACAATTAGGCTAAGGAAGTCATCAAAATAATGTTAAAGGAAATAATCCTTAGGTTTGGAATTCCTGAGGGATTGTTACTCAGACACTGGGTCCTATTTCAGAAGTAGTCCAAAAAGTATCAAAGTTTCTCCAGCTTATATGGGATTTACATACCCTCAAGACACCAAGTCTAGCAAAAAGGTGGAAAGTATGATTAAAAACAAACACAACAACAACAGCAAATTTTTCAAAGTTATGCCTGGAAACTCAGTTCAAGTTAGTAGATATTTTACCAATTACCTCAATGAGAGTTAGAATCACTCCATGAGTTGGGGAAAGAGTGAGTCCTTTTGAAATATTGTAGGGGAAGCCATATCCAGCTAAAAGGGTGGGTGTTGCAGCAATCAAATGCACATTAAAGGGGAAGGGATGAAAAAAAGTTTATCTGGCATTTCTGTTGCACATTTTATCATCTTTATATAGGTACCTCAATTAGCAAGCCCCTTTGCCCCTGGACATGCCAGTACACAACCTTCAACATGGAAACTTTATATTCACACTTGCAGAGATGAGCTACTGAAAGAAAAGCGAAAAGAACCTTACATTGTTCTGTTGGCTATATATACAACTATAAAGGAGAAAACTATCAGTTCCTGGATCCACTATACACCAGCTCCTCCAGCAGAAGCTAAGGTTGAGTGGACAGCCAAATCAACAAGGCCTTTAAAGACTATAGTGACAAACCACTGTATCACAAAATCAAAAATTATATGTTTATTGCATACTTTCAATTTATAGAGTTAACCATGTTTTTTCAAATACAGGGTGCAACTACTGAGAAATCTACTGTGGATATGTCCATAAGTCTCAAAGGGGAGAATCTGATGTCAGATGAGATTAAAAACTACAAAGAAGTTCACAGTAACTATGGGTTGGTCTTGAAACCATGACAACAGCGTACTAAGGCAAAGGAAGAGTGAAGAGTCCCCAGGAACAGAACATTATAAATCCTTATTTCACTGACAATTAATTGTTCAAATATACTCAAGCAGAAACTGTAATAGAGTATATGATTAAATAATAACTTGGTGTTAGCTGATAGGATGAAAATATAACCTCAAGTTACCCTAGATTATTATAATGCTAAAAAAATACACATACAAGAAAATTTGTATATGCAAATTATAGCATAATGAACTGAATCAAGACCACCACATGCATTAAGAATTTTGTTATATAAGCACGAGTGACCAATCACCTGTTTCTGTATCATTCATTCTTTATTTACTTTTTGTATAAAAGACTATGCTTGTTTCTCAGAAAGTGTGATGGTTGTGTTTGATGCCTGGCATCCTATTCTGCTGAACAGTAATAAAACTAAATATCTCAATTCAGTGTGTAGATTGGTTCTTTTACACCTAGTGAAAGAACCCTGCTTTAGGGGACAACAGTATTAACTATTTGCCTGCTGCTCTATTCAGTAGCTCCATTGAGCAAACATCACACTTACATACCAGTTTCAAACCAAAGAAACGCACTGAGAAAAGCACTAGTGGCCAGATCAGATTGACCATATTAAGATAGGAGGTCAAAAATATATACATTTATTTTTCAGAAAGCTTTGTGTGATTTTCTCATTCAACAGGAGCCAGGCTGCTACCTGGAACACTGCATGGTTGTTCCCATTTCGAGAAAAATTTGAAGGATACACATTTCCCGAGTTCGAGCCTTCATTTCTGGGTATCCTACCAGCAAAAACTGCTGCAAGAGCTCGGCATATGAAGGACCAGAAAAATAAAGACATTAAATTTAGCCCTAGTCCTCCTGTGGTGACTTCACAGTTAAAAATACAAACCAAATACCGAGTTTTTGTTAAGGCTTGTTCGGGTTTGTTTTGCTTCTGAAAAAAAAATCTGCTAAATCAAGAAATTACCCCAGATTCTGTTTTTATAGTGAGCTGTTACACATGCTAAATAGTTACCATGAAGCTTTTGATTTTCCTGGAAAAGTACAGATGCACTCTCATATAATTTCCAAAAGGCTTGTAATTCCTGAATTACTTTCCTCCCACCTATTTCAGAGCTTATTATGTTATAGGCTTTATGCCAAGGTCATCAGTTTGCACACAATGTAGATGTTAGGATATTTTATTGGAGCTTATGAATGGAAATGTCTCTTGACTATTGATTTGCAAACTCTCGAAAAATCTACATTTTCTTTCTCAGCTGAAAAACTAAAGCAATATGGTTGACACATAAACACTTCATGGTGTCAGGTACACACAACTATTATTATTGAGAACTGTGAAAAAGGAGCTTTCAATCTGGACTTCATTCAGTACAAATCATCTTGTCTCTACATCCCTCTTGTGTTTGACATCCCCTGAAACCATTTATTTACATGCCCATAGAAAGGGTAACAAAGCCATGAAACACCTCAGCCATTACTGTGCCTGACCTATGGAAAATGGCTCTCCTAAATTAAAATCCATTTGAATGAGGACACCTTGCAGAAAAACAGACAGTGGGGATTAAAAATTGTCAAGAATCAGAGATTCAACAAAAGTCTTTGGTAAGTCATGCTGTGTTCCATTACCCTGTAGTAGGGTTCTCATTCTGTTTCTCTATCTGAATGTCCTCACACAATCCTATAAACAGCACCAGTGCTTGGCTTTTCCATTCCAGTTTGCCAAGAGTCACATAGCTTAAGATATGGCTGTGCTGACCATGCTTCAGCAAAGCACTGAACAGCCAGACTCTGGATACATGGAGTCACTGCCACATTGACCAGTGAAGACTAGGGGTCTGCTCAGGACTCCTATGAAAAACATGAAAGTCGTCTTTCAGCTGGAACCATAAAAACCTCCCTGTCCACAATCAAACAGGGCAAACCTGCCATTCACTCTTATCATCAGGTTACATGGGAATTAGAATAGCTTCAGAAGCAATGGTTCTTGGTCAGCTGGACAAAGGAATTATGCAATATCTGAAACATACTGATTTATTGAACTTAGGAAGAGCCTCTTGATTTCCACATATCAAACAACGGCTTTGAGCACTATTTCTCAGAGATCTCCAACAGAGGAACTTTACTTCACGCACAAGCACAGGAACATGCAGCAGCTGTTGCTTAAGGGCTACTAATTATTATGAATGATGCTCTTGCAATCACACAACTCCAAGAGACCGACAGATATAATCTCTACTTAGCCATCCAAACCTTGAGATCCATTTCATGTAGGTGGAGGAGTTTTCCTCGCAGGGATGTTTGAAATGAGGTTATGAGTTAAATGTACTATGTATATGTGTTAAAATGTACCATGTAAATCTCAGAGCAACTGAATGTTCAGCTTTTGTACCTGGCAAAGACCAAAGAATACCAGGTCACTATCAAAAAAATGCATGTTCACCAAGACCCTTAAGTGAAACATACTGCTTCCCAAATACAGCTGCCAATTATGGAAGATGAGAGATGGTTATGGACTGCTGATCCAGGAGAATAGCCTCATTTACTACCTTCCTTTTCTGAGGAAACTCCTCTTTTATCTCTTTCAGCCCTCTTTTTCCCTTTTCTTTATTTCGTCCCCCTTGATGAAATTTACCCACCCATTCCACAGTCTTACTTCCTATGCAAATAATTAGTGCTTCAAAACTTATTTTCTTCTGTGGAATATGCTAAAAAATGGCTAAGCCTGGGGAGAAGGACAACAAATAAAAGCTCTGGGGAAAAAATAGCTCAGTGAAAGAAGTGTAGAGAACAACTTCCATTCTAGTCCAGAAGTCTCATCCTCTACAGTGCTGAAAAAAAAAAATAAAAACCTCACAATTTGTATTGCCTTGTGCTGTGCATTGGAATGAATGAAAACACGGGTGAATGCAATGCCATCCTTAAGAGTAATACCGAGATAAATGTTTAAAAAGCAATCCTCCTGAGAAATCAAGAAAACGCAAGGATCTTTGTGAATTAGTGCTCCTCTATGACATCCACAGAAATAAGTAGAACAAATCTCCAGATCTAGCTTCAGGGCACATCGTAGCTGAACAACCTTTCCAAACAGAAAGGGATTCAGTTACCACTCGGGTTCAGCTGTGAAATGCCTGTCTGTATCTACAAACTGTCAGAGGCAGCAAATTTCAGTCTCAGGCAACATCCTGATATTTTGGTTGATGCCAGCAGTTAAGTTAAATCACATGCTCTAAACATAGCACATGAGCCTAAGGCCTGCAAGTCATCAAACTACACGGCACCTACGCTGAAGCCGCAACACACTGAATGTTCTTATAATTAGAGATGGACCATTGCTCTGTGGAAGAGGACTGGATTTAAGCACATGCATTAAGGATTTTGTTCAACTTCAGCCTGACCTGCTGAGACGTTTAAACAGACAGCTTCTGCTCTGTTTAATCCATTTAAAACATGTCTGACACCCTCAATGCTGTTAACTCTGATCGTCAGTTACATCACTTAGCTCCAGCGGCTCAGCCAGCGTTCAGGGTCCTACACATACATAACCACCTCTGCTAAGAAAGAGTAAGCACAGGAAAGACCTGTTAACCTAGGGATTGGAGCTGGGGGGAGATCTGGGGTCCTAGAAACCAACCTTTGTCCTATTGCTATGTACACACAATTCCACCAGCACCCGGCCGATTACCACACAAAAACCTTCTATAATGGGTTTACTTTATATCCTTCCCTTTTCCTAAGTTTTCTTGTTAAGGAATCTCAATGCCCTTGTAAAACCAGAGTACAATCTGGTTTCTGTCACAGAAGTCAGAGTCCAGAGATGGATTTGTTTTCTGTTGTGTCTGTGTTACCTCTTAGACCATGGTTTGTATTCCTTTAAATACTTTAATTGGGCTTATAATTAGACCCTGTCTCCCTACCTTTATGTACCTTTTCCCAGCTTCCTTTTCAAAGTGCTAGATCCTAACAATATTAACATTCTCCTCTGGAACCTCTTGAGATCTTAGCAGTAATTTCATGCACCAATAATGTTTTACTGAAAATAAACAGACCTAAAACATTGGTAACCTGGGAATAATCAAGAAGTCACATGTGTCCTGATATACAGCCAAGCTGCCTAGTGACCTCTGTAATTGCGTCACTCATTAACATATCCCTGGCCAGCTGGCTTTCCTCTGGGTGATAGAAGGCATACCTGCCCGGCTAAGCAGACTGAAAAGGTGTGACCAACAAATCAGTGAAACCTAATGGGATAGAACCCATGTGCCATAAAGGTTTAGGCTCACTGGAGTGGTTTTGTAGTAAGGGCAGATGATCAAATTCCATGTCTGCAGCAGGAAACTGGTATTTATTCTGGCACAGCTCTAACATTATACATTTTAAAGGATTCAAGGCACCTCTTGCATTCCTACTAATCACAGGTCAACTTCTGCCAAACTATTCTGGACAGAGGCATGTGAGACTCCACTACTGCCTAATATAAGGCAACTATTCCCCTCAAAAGCACTGATGCTCCCATATCCAAATCTTTCTTTCTCCACAGGCAGCAAAGAAACTTTGGTCATATGCCAAGGAGTGGGCAAATGTCAAAATAATATATTTAAAACAAAACCAGAACTAAAACCACACACATACACATGACAACACGGAGCACACCATAACTTTAATCTTCCAAACACTGAGATCTATGCAGAAGAATGACACAGTCTTTTTTCTTGGTACATACAGTAAATCTCTTTGTGCTGCAAAACACTTCCAGTAATCTCTTAAAGCAGAGATGCCTGGTGGTTCTTCTACAGATTATAAAACTTGGCACATGTGCACACAAAAAAAAGGACAAGTTAGCTTTTTAGTTTCAAGACCATCTTCCTAATTGCAACTGGAACTTCAAAGAGTCAAAGGCCACTGAAACAGGGGAACAGATTACTCCATGATATATGGAATCTTGGCTACTGGTGGGTTTTTATGAACTTTTCAAACAAATGTGCTCCAAAAAAATACACAAACATATCCTTTATCAGATAAGAGGAAAGGAGTACCTGGCCATTGAGATTCATCCTTGAACAATTTTTCTGTGATTTCACGGCATTTCCAGAAAAGGAAAAAAAAAAAAAGCCTAGGTGCACAATAAGTATTTTCTCAAAAATTATTCTTTGCTTTCCTAAAACTCAAACATGAGACATTTCAAGCTACTCCAAAGTTTGCTTCGTTCATGGCCTTATAAAACATGGAGGTTGAATCAGCCTCTGGCACTGATCTCTGCCCAAAGTCTACTGGCAGAGTCTGGTTCACTGGCTTAGACCAAAATCTAACTGTAAGCACCAAAAATCTTTCTGTAGGTCTGACTGAGTCAACAGGCAAATGGAAACAGTTTGTAATGTTAAAAGGTAGAGAACAATAAAATATGTCTTCAAGCAAATTACCACATTTATAAAATATTTTAACTCCGTTCTATTTCTTTGGTCCTAAACACAATGAAGTCACTCGTCTCCATTTCAGTGAACAGCTACATTTCTGAATTTTCTGTTAAACTAAAACAGAGAGAGTTTTTTGTTTTCATCAAGGTTTTCTTTTTCCTTTGTTTTTAATGGCATGTTGAAATCCACAGAAGAACAATCATTTGCTCTCATTATATTTCAGTCTTTGATTACACCATGGCAGAGGAGCAATTTTATTTCAAAATTACTTTTTTGATGGGAATAAGTCAATCTCATAATTTATTGAATTCACAAACTCCAATGGCAAACACTGCACAAAAGTTAAATCAAGCTAACAAATTACAGTAAGCAATAGAAAACCACAGAAATGTAATTATACAGTTTCAACAGTTGTTCTTGTCAGGGCAGTGGAAAGCATGCAGACGAATCTGAAATGTACAGTGCATTTTATTAAACTCAGCCTAAGAACCATCTCATACGACAGAGACCTCTGGTCCAGGCTTTGGGGTCAAGTTATGACATACAACAAGTGCTTCAGGAAAAGCTGTTAAAATAGCCCTCACATCCTACCCTTTACAGATTCATTCTCATTCCCATTGGCAGAAACTGGATTTTCTTTCTCCTTCTAGACTTCTCAGATTAAGTATCCCCATCTTGGGTATTAAAGACAAACGTCCAGTCTGTCATTTCAGCATTAAGGACTCCAAAAAGATGACAACTCAGCTCTGCCACAGACTTTGCTGTAACCCTGAGCAAAGTGTTTATCTTCTTTTGCCTCTCTTTATCACAACAACTTAGAGTGCAGCTTCTTTAGGAAAAAACTGCATCTTAGCAGACAGATAGAAGAAGAAACCCTCAACTTTATTTGATCCTCTAGGCACCACTGTAATTACAAAACAACAATAATCAGAGGAAATGATCAAATAATTAATGTGAAAAAACTCCCCAGAGATGTATCTTATAAAATATTCAAGTAGATGCAGTTATTAATAACTTCCTAGATTATTGAAACTAAGCCAATGATAAAAATCAAATTTATTTTTGCTTCTGTTACCATCAGCCTGTAAGACAGAAAACTACAATGGTGCATTTAACCTAACTGAGGACACCACCACTGCCAAGTGTTGCCTTTGGACAGAAAGCCTTGCAGGGGAATTTTTCCATTGCAATGATTTGCAAAGTCATAATAATATTTCTGTGTCCATATTAAATTTTATAGAGGCCTTTTTTTTATTATCAAATATACATTTGGGGCCTCTATTACCTGCCACACCATCTTAAAATAGTTCCAAGGTTATGCTGTCATCGCATAACTCTGGAACTTTGTAACCCTAATTCAAGCATTGGAAATATAACACATAATGTACAGCAAAAGAAACAACGTAGTGCCAAGCACAATTTTCTACTACAATAAACCGGGGAGTGTCTGAGCAGAAAATTCATCTTTCGTATTGTACGCATCAGTAGCCCGTAAGTGAAGATCATACTTCTATCAAATGTTCGAATGATAATGTCTCTTGTGAAGCCACTTCTGAAGTGTCAAAAGACAACAGCAATAGTTTTCTGAAGTCCCGAAGCTAATCGTTTGGTTATCTAGAAATCAATGTAACAGGGAAACCTGTTTTTTCTCCCATTACACTTCGTACTCAGTGTACCGAGCCTTAGCTCCAGGTCCTCTACCCTCTGCTTTATTTCTGAGATCAAAGTAGCATTCCTTGAAGATGCAGCTTTCAATCTGATACAGAATACTTGGAGAAAGCAGCAATAAAGCTGTAAAATTCCTGAGTTGCCAGATATTAAGACGACCAGGGAACTTTTTTGTACCTTGCATACCAAGACTGTTAAAAGGCCAGGAACTCCATGGAAAATACTCCACAGACATATTGTCTGGCAAGCAGCTTGTTAAAGCTCAAGTTTTGCCAGAGCATGACAGACCTTGTGCTGAGCATTTCACAGCCCTGCAATTCAAGTTTCCATACAACAGAGGGGAACAAGGACTCAAGACTTCTGTTGTAAAGCAGCCCACCACACATAGTGAGGAAAAGCACCATGCATGAAGCATTCTCATCACTGTATCATACAGAAATATAACTTCATTTAGTGGGAAGACAGCAAGACATGCTAAAGAACCTGCTAGCAAGTACCAGGTTCAGGTAATAACACATAAGCAGAATATCAATGGACTGCCAAGGTCTAAATAGAGTCCTATAAAGCAACAGCTTTATTGAATATACTGACCTATGAATGCTACCCATTTTGCACTGTGAAACAGCATGATCTGCATCATGTTAGGAGCTGTCTCCGCGTACAAATGTAAAAGAGATGACCCATTGATATATATCTCTCAAAGATAGAAACAACTAAAAAAAGCCAACAAAACCCAAAAACAAACAAACCCCCCCTCAAAAAACCAAACCAAACCAAAACAAAAGGTGAAAATCTCTAACTTGCTGTTTTACAGAAATTACTGAATCAAAATTGTTAGCTGCACACTGGGGATGGCTCCACTGTTCTTAACAGTCTAGGTTTCATGGCTGTACATAAAATATGCTCAAAATGGACCTCAGAATAGTGTCTCTGCCTCCATCCCATGGCAGTAGAAGTGCTATTGTTTTTCATTATGCAGGAACTCTAACTGCAGGAATAGGAGGGCTAAAACCTGACCACCCAGGAAAACACAAGGAAGTCTGAATAAACAGAACACAGGAAATGAAGCAGAGGAAGAAAAACTCTGCTCAAGGAGACAGCTGAGTAGTCATGGTAGTAAGAGAATCTGCAGTCTTACATCAGAAAGGGCACTCTTTCATGAAAGAGTTACATAGGACAAGGCTCAGAGCTAATACCACTGTTTCATATAATGTTAAACACCTAACAGAGGGTAGCTAACAATGAAAAAAAAAACAACACAGTGAACCTTGGACAGAGACTTCTTAGCAAGTCTTATACTAGTTGTACTGAAAAATAGTAACACAGATGTATTCCCCATACTTTCCTGCAGTCTTAAAATTTACTTTAATGTGCTGGCTATAAACATCCACCCAAGAAATGGCACACACTCTTTCCCTTTGAGCTGCATTTCAGAGCTACAGATGGCAGGAAGATAAGTCCATAGTGCATATAACTATCATGCATCCACAGGAATGGAAGGAACTTCAGGAAGTTACAGGGCAAACTCCCACCTCAAGGCAAGCTCAGTTTTGCCTGTGTCATTCCTGATCAGTGTTTATCTTATCGGCAATTACAAATGAGCCACCGAGACTTCAGGTCCTGAGTAGAAAGTCTAATCCACTGTCTTTTCTATTGGAATGCTTTTTCTTAACTTTTTCTTCCAGAAATGTAAGCCTACAAATTCCCATGTTATCAACTACGAATGTGGAGCATAGCAGGTGGATTTCCTCCTCTCTTTAAAAGGAGGATTATTTCAAATATGTTGATATTTTGATAATCCCCACTACCCTAAAAATGGAGAAATATACCTAGCAATGATAATATATCTCCCCAGAATCCCAGTGTAAGATTAAGCAGGCACTGTAATAATAATTTTATGGGAAAGTCGACTCTATTTACAACTAGAATATATTCACTATGGTTAACAAAGAAATTTGCACATCGGGGTTTTGCCTCTTATGATTAGTGCCACTTTTATTTTCTGGTCAGCATAAGATCAGTTATGAAATCTATTTCCATAAGACAAAGATAAATTTATACCAGGAATAAAACAGAGTCATTTTATGTTATAAACATAATGTAACCAGAAGCTTTTGTTCTGCTTTTAGCAATAAATGCCCCAAAAAGATAAAACATCTTTAGCTATTTGAACAGATCTTTAAATCTCAAAAACAAGGAGGACCAGTCAACTTCATCATTTGAAGGAATAAAAAACCTTGAAAAAACCTGAAGGGAAGCGCATGATAAATAATCCCCCTGCTTGCTTTGCCTTGACTGCATGTCTTCCACACAGGGTTTCAACCACACCTCCAGGGCTCTCTGCAAATTCTACATAAGCCTTGGGGTCCCTACAATGTGTCCACCTGTCACAGCAGAGGTCAAATTGTATATTCCCTCCCTCCGCTCTGCAGACCCTGTTGGTGACCTTCCCTCTTCTCAGCAGCCTGAAGGCTTCTAGCCTTCTCTCAAAGGAAGATGAGCGTCAACTCTTTTTAAGGGACTAATTCATGCATGCAAGAAAAAGTACATTTCTGTATACATTTGTATAAGCAAGCTCTGACTCAAGGTAAGGGAAACGAGGAGTGGGATTTTCTGGGAGGCTTACTGCAGATCTGAACAGAAACAGAGTTAAGCCAGCGATCTCCACATCACAAAATTCACCAGTGTTAATTGTAAAATGTAGCACCACTAAAGCCAAGAAAGCTCAATGAATATTAAAGAAAACAATTTTTTTAAAAAAGCTATCCATGTTGTCAGTTCTCCAGAGGATCTAATAAACCTGGAGGCAAACAAGTAGTCCAAATCCTGCCCCTCAGAAAAACTTAGAGCAGCAGATTCTGGGAATTTTGTCACATATGTTATAAAAAGGTTAGCAGTACGTCTCAGAGTTGACATATATCTACAAAGATATGGCAATAGGCCTTGTTAAGCAGAACTTGTGCTCTTGAATCATCACCAAAATTCTTCAGGTCCAACTCAATCTTCTGGAGCCATGATCATTCATTGCTTAGATGAGGTCCTTTCTCCAAAAAGCATATGCCTGGCTTATTTAGCGGGATCCCCTTCCCCTGGGGAATGGAACAAAATACCCTTGCACAAAAGTGAGAAAGATAGGGAAAGACAAGCATTTCCATCTTGAAGTAGCTCTGCTTGGAAGTGCATTTGCATATGTAGGATGAGCTACACATATAGCAGATATATAATTATCCTCAATAAGTAAAAATTCAAGAAATGTTACAAAACAAATGTGGAATAGCACAATCTAGCATTAAGGACAGCTCTGCTACTGTTAACCTCTGCCACAAGGGACAGAGACCCAGGTCTACACTTTTACCATCCCAATAGTCTAAGTCTGCACCCATATTGTATCCACTGCATCTACAGTAAACCTCACTAGGAAAAGAGCACTTATCACTGAAGCCATACAGGTCCTCAACAGCTCTAGTAACAATATTTCAGCATTTCAAATGACAGAGCAACATTCCAACAGTGCTCAATATGAGAACTGTGAGCTCTTGAGAAAATCTACATTCAGATTCTCAGCAATGGCCATGTCAGCTGATCCCCAAATGGCCGGGCGCAGTCAGCCACCAGGGAAGGGAGCATTCACACAAGAAAGTGCACTACGTGCCGAATAGAAGGGCTTTAACAGTTTACTGGTGCAAGAAATGCAGTACTAAAGTCAAGGGTACTTATTTATAGCCTACTTGGTTTCAAAATAATAGACAATGAAACTTCTGTTTCTTTCCTAACATGACCTTTGACCAATCTCCCAAGAGCATTTTAAATCGATAGAGCTCTTCTTTCAACTTGACACCAAAATGAGGCTGTGGTAATTTAAGATTATCTTACAGTAAGTGGAAATTGAAGATTAGCTTTCAGTCAAAAATACTGTGGGACTGTGGTTCACAGTTCTACACTCAGCTTGCAAACATACTCTGGAAATATAAGACCCTAAATAACAGATGATATGGCAAAGCTAGTGGATGCCACATGGTGAGATAAAAAGCCGTCAAGAAAAGAAGATGTCTTGTAAAAAATAAATAAAAATGTAGTACCAAAAATTGACTATATTTATTTCATACTCCATAGGATTTGGTTCGATTCCCAAATGTTGCTATACCAATAAATCCTCCTTCCTAGGAAGTTACAGAATCACAAAGGATAGAGGAAATGACACATAAACAATCTGTGTGTTGACAAGAAGGCAATTTTGTAATATGTTGTTATTTATGGCCAACACTTAAGCAGATGGAAGGTGCATCAAAATGAGAGTTTCATTTAGAACATGCAGGCCAGGGAGAAGTCTCTGCAGGAGAGTTGCATCATGGGAAAACATGAGGCACTTCACAGCTAGAACTGTCCTACAACATTTGTTTTAACTTAAAAAGAAACATGTGGTAACATATTGGAGATCAGGTAAAGGTACAACAGAGAGGATCTCTCAAATAGACAGTGAAAGGAGGAGTCCGAAGTGAAACCTTTCTCAAGGGTGCACATACCCTGAGTAGCCCTCTTGCTTCCTGAAGGAAGTGGCAGATCCCATGACATATATGGGGTCTGGCTGAAATGAACTTCATTTTCCCATAGCAACCCTCACAGTGCTGTGCTTTGGTAGCTAGAAAGGTGTTGATAATACAACAGTGTTTGGGCTACTGCTGAGCGGTGCTGGCACAGCATCAGCACTGTCTCTCAATATCCTCCCCCCACCATCAAGGGGACGTGGGCGGGCAAGATCCTGGGAGAGGACACAATTAGGCCAGCTAAACCAAATTAGCCAAAGGGATATTCCATACCATATGACATCAGTTCAGATATAAAAGTTAAGGAAAGGAGGAGTAGGGAGTGGGTATTCATTATTTACAGTGTTTGCCTTCTGGAGCAACTGCTCCATGTGCTGAAGCCCTGCTTTCCGGGAAGGGGCTGGATATCGCTCACTAATGGGAAGTAGAGAATAAACCTTTTTTTTTTTTTAATCTCTTTGCTTGTGCAGGTGCAAACTTTCACTTTTGCTTTTGTTAACTGCCTTATCTCAACCTACAAGCTGTATTCCACCTTTTTTTCTCTCCCCTGTCCAGCTGGGAAGGGGAGTGATAGAGCGGCTTGGTGGGCAACCACCGTCCAGCCAGGGTCAACTCACCACAACATGTCCTGCTGGAAGTCTGCCATTTTACTATTCCTTCCCCCAGTACTGGAGACATCCCTCCCTTTTACAGGAGCAGGCTCTGAACTACAGTCATGATGGCAAAAGCAGGTGCACAACTTGGCCCTCTGTGCACTGACTAGATTTGCATTCATTACTCTACTGTGTTCATTAGACTTCCCAGGGGCTGCCTGCCTCCAGCACTGCTGAGAGCACATGGTGATACAGGGCAGGAAAGGAATGGACTGGCTTAACAGGCCAGTGAGCAAATTCCAGCCGTAACTCTGAGAAGCACAGCACGCAGCTCCCAACAAATGCACTCATTTTAGCTGCTTCGTTTTCCATTGCATTAGCTCATACACAAAAGGGGAAAATAAATTACAAAGGGAAAAACATTTATGCCTCCTCCTCCTCCCTCCCCCCCCCCATTTAATTTCATTCTAAATCAATTTGGAAGCCCTGCTGGCATCAGGGCCCTGAAGCACTGACAGCCTCAAGGAGCTTCTACTATCCGAGAGTCCAACTCCCTATTTTCCTCTCGATTGGCAAAGCCCCTTAGTCATACCATGGGACACAAGGCAGTTTTAGAACAGCAATCTTTTTCTAATAACTGATTTAACTTCCCAATCAAAGCTGAAATTTAGGAGTTTCCCACCCACTGAGGCATCCCCATGCATGCTAGGATAATAACCTCCTCACCTCACTCCCACACCCGCTGGCAATCCAACTCCTTATGTCACATGACTGTGTTCTCCATGGATTAGGTTTGTGGTTTAGTTTCCAAACTAGTTAAAAGCTCTGTATGTGCCTTTTTGCCTCCCTCTGCTGACTGTGAGCTCATTAGCCAATTTCCGTTGCCTTTGGCAGGGAGGAAGAGCCCCCAGAAACATTCATGTTTTTTGCAGGAATCAGCAGCAGAGTGAGTTGAAGCAGCTGTTTATGACCCTGGCTGGGAGAAGACTGTACCGTGAATGATTCCCCTTGACCAGGCCCCAGCAAACCTACAGGAGAGATGCTCCCCAAAAGACAAACACATAGGAAATGAGGCTTCATTAGTGCTGCTTCTCTATTCCATTTTTTCTAGGCTTCCTACAGCTTTATCCGAGCTCCATGGTGCTCACCACAAACTCAGCCTGCAATGTTTATTAATATACTGTCTGTCTGGCAAAATACTTATATGCAATGGGAGGAGCAATGGACAGGGAGTGAAGAGCACCACGCCAAGCAGCAAGTAACTTC
Source organism: Cephalopterus ornatus (assembly GCA_013396775.1). NCBI lineage: Eukaryota > Metazoa > Chordata > Aves > Passeriformes > Cotingidae > Cephalopterus > Cephalopterus ornatus. Next base: position 412,759 of record VZRE01005081.1, read on the forward strand.
ACAGGACCCCAGATGCAAGGCAGGCTTCTCACACCCAGCGGCCTCTGGCCTCTACCACCTTGCAGAAAGTATCAGACAGCAAGTCCACATGATGAAGCAGTGCCACTGAAGCAAAGGTGCCTGAGGTGTCCTCCCTTCCCAACAACTCACTCTTGTCCCTGAAGCATGTTGATAAAAGCACCATGTTTCCTGCCAGGATGCATGTAACAGGGGAATGATTCAGCACAAGGATCACAAGGCAACAGGTAGAGTTTACAACAGGACAGGCTACATCTTGATGCAAGAAATTTTTTACAGTGGAACAATCAATCACTGGAACAACCTTCTCAGTGATATTGTAGTGTGTCCATCACTGGAAGTTTTCAAGCTGCAATTGGACAGCACGCTAGACAGTCTCATCTAGGCTTCCCTTCCCACAAAGGGATGGACCAGATGATATTTCAAGCTCCCTTCCAACCTGGGCTGTTTTGTAATACTATGCTTCTAAAAGAAAGAGTCTGTTCATTGCATTGATATCCAATACCACACATACATTCATACACAGCTCATGCCAGGACAGAAACGCTCACCATAAAGAGGCTGAGTAAAAACCCAGGACTAGGGAGAGATTCCTTTTCTTTCAGTGATGCAGATGGATCAAATGCACAGCAAATTTCAGTTTTACAGCATATTTCTGGAGGTCATACCTCAGGTCTGTTCTGCTAATAATTGCTCCACAACAGTCTTCATGTGAATATAAAATCAACTAGCAAGAAAAAAAAGTCTAAAATGTAGTTCTGATTTGTCTGGAAGTATCTGCAAGATCAAATTAAATTTAGCTAACAAGTATTGTCAGGTAAAAGTAGAAATGAAAGTGGTCAAACAAACCACTTTAAAAATTGAGCATTTTGACTTTTTTTCAAAATGTTTTTCTCTTCTCTGAGAAGTATTTGCTTTTTGGTTTTGGTAAAGTGAATAATTCTTCCTCTCCTTCCACCAACTGAAAAAATTTCTCCATTCAAATCAATGAGCGGATCAGGCTTTTTTAGGAGAACAGAAATCTGAAATTCTGTGAGAGTTTCTGTTTCTTCCATACAGCTCTTCAAACTTTGCATAGTTAAACTGCAAATTAGGCTTGGAAGAGTTACAACCTTTGCTTTGCAAAAATGCAAGTAGGGCGCTTTTAGGTCTGAAGCCTCAGCAGGCTTAGCATCATTTACTAGAGTTAGCTCATTGTCAGTATTGAGACTGCAAGGATACAGCCTAAATGCACGACTTACAATAACTGACCTAAATGAAAAACTTACAATGTTATGTTAACAGCTAGAGTGGAAAATACAGACATCACAGCTTGTTAAACTGGGTTAGTTAGAAAGCTTGCCAGAGTTGTTTTGGCAGTGAACACACTGATAAGCACCCACAAGGTGAATTACAGCCAGACGGCCGGCCACAGCAATGCTGCTATGTCAGAGGGATGTTTTGTACAACAGCCTCCCGGGAGAGCACTGCCTGATGGTGGAGCAGGGCACCTCACCTGGGCTGTTTGTAAAGACAGCAGCAAGACAAATACACTGAAGAGGTTAGCACAGAATAGATAAACGAGCAAGATTAGGGTTGGGGTTTGTGGTTTTGTTGTTTGGTTTTTTTTTTTTCCATAAGTCTTTTTTTCTCTGGGGATGATCATTAAAAGCCTTATTTTGCTAATTATAAAGGTTAACCTAATTTTAAACACGAAAATTAATATGGATTAGATTTTGTAAACTACTTCGTTTTGTTATTATTTACCTCTTGATGGGGCTGGCTGCTTTGGCTTCTGCAAGGGCAAAAAAACAAACCCGAGCACCACCATCCCAAACACCCCACAACCCCACAGAAAGCCCACCCACAAAACTCACTTCTTCCATGGTTTTCCTGCAACACCTCCAGAGATGCCTGCTTGCAAGGAAGCAGGTTAAACCCACCTGGTGACTGCCCCTTGCCCAAGAAAAGGTCCCTCCTTGCTCTGTGCCCAGCCCTGCACAGGAACAGTGGGAGCTGGTGACCCAAACAGCTGGGAGGTGGTTGGGTGCACAGACCAGAGTGGTTGTAGGGTCCTCAGGAAGTTTCTTGAAGCAAGAGGAGTCAGCAAGCCTCATTTCCCATCCCTCATCCCCCTGAAACCCTCTACAGAACAAATAAATTAAATAGTTAAATCCTCACACACATCCCCCCTGAAATCACTCTTTTTATAAAACTTCTCACCACCTCTGTACAACCATGTCCAGGATTTCTCATAGTTGCACTTCCATACCCTGGGAAATCTTAAGCACTGAGATGAGGATGGGGAAAACCATCACCATCAAAAAAGACTCCAAATCATGTCTGAATCCAAAACAGCTGCTTAGTTGTCTTACACTGAACCTTCAGGCATTGCAGCGGCTTCCATGTGTGTAAAGCAGCACAAGGGGATACTTATCTACATGTTTAAAAAAAAAAAAAAAAACAAACAAAAAAACCAAAAATCTTCTGCCAAGTAAACAGTCAGAAAAACAGACAAACCAAAATATTTTGACACAAACAGGAATTTAGCTGGTTTTGCTATTTTCACCCCTAGACATTTAAAACATGCCCTGCCTCTCAAGTGTGCTTCCTTCTCACAATGTAACTATTAGAATACTATAAAAATGTTTATCAAATCTTTTCAGATGTAAAATCGGAGAGGAGAGGGAGAGATTATCTCTTTGCTCTGCCCATGCACCCAGCATCTCTTCTTGCATCAGGCAGTGAGCTGGGTTGTTTCCTCCCCATCCCCTCTCTGTTGCTCATTATGCCTGCTGTCCCAATTTTTCATGTTTAAAATGCACATGACAATATTTTGAGGCTGAAACGAAGGGCCAGGGTGTAGTGAAAGCAAGCTGGTGTAAATCCAGAAGTGTCATGGAGTCGTGGTGATATACACATGCTGTGCCAATGGCTCGCTTTGCCTCCTCCGAAGTACAGCACTACTTGCGTGACCATAAAACAATAAATAACAACAATAAAAATGCTCTGCACGCATTCTAACTTGAATAATTGCTTTCTGTCTCCTTCCATTCCCCTCAAAGTGTCAGCAGGACACAGCTACTCCCATTACTTGCTTTGCTAACCCAAAGAAAACCAAGCTCTTAAAGTGATACATCCCAAAAGACATTAGGAATGTGTTTACACAGCAAAGCAGAGGCATCTTTAGAGCAAATGCCAACATCTTTGTGCTGCCTCTAGAGATACAGCGGGGACACAATGGCAGCAAAGTAGGCTTTGGCACATTAGCTGGGTATGAATTTACAAGCGCAAGGATTTCAGCACTTGCTCTAAATCTCCACCTCTTCCTCCTTCACTTCCAAAGCAGAATCAGTTTGTTGTCTCAGACACCAGTAAGTGCCTTGCTGGCTAGTCTCACCACGCCAGCCACCTTAGTCACCAAAGCAGCTATCCAGCTCACTGAAAGCATTTGTACTTTGGCTGATAGCATCCCTGCTGGTGCACCTTCACTGACTACCTCACCTATGTCAATGCAGTACGCTACAAGTTTGCTTGGTCTTGCTGTAGTCACACTTATTTTGTTACAAAGAGCCAAACCAAAATTGCCTAAAGGATCCAAAATCATTGGCAGCCCTGTCGCACACACCAAAGACTTCATTACAAGATGGCAGATGGTGACAGAGAAGTCAGAGAAGTCTGCTGGTTCAATGACCTCCAGATAATTGCTCAAGACTATCCAGGATCATGAGGACAGAAGTGGTATCTACAGCTCTAGAGGTCTAGGTTTGGCCTAGGACTTCATAATTTCTCTAATCCTTCCTCTTCTTCTGACATAGCCTCTGCTTCCTGACCTGTTCTCTCCAGTAAAAGTGTACATGAACATAATGAAAGGAAAAAAACATTAAAAAGCCCTGGGAAGCACAAGAGAAAAGAAAGTCAAAGGGCTAGAGATTCACGGAGATAAACGTTGCAGAGGAAAAGGAGATTGGTAAGAAATGGTGCAAGGAGTTAAAAAAATGGGAAAGCAACGTACCCGTTTTATACTGGATTGGAGCTGGGAGATGCAAAGTAGGCTGTTTAAAGCTCTGTGCACTGGTCTAGCTCTTCTGTTTATCTAAGTGATAACACTCTTACCAAAATAAACCCTTAGGTCAGGGATGCAGAGGGAATGTGCAACACGGATTAAAAGAACTGGAGGAAGAAGGGCTGGAGAAAAGATAACAGCAAAACCAGAAACCTGCTGCTTTAACAGGCACGTGTCCCTGTGTGATTCTACCTGCTTAGTAACATGCTGTTAAGTCTCCTCTCTGTCTTTCAGAATGGGAAAGTCCATACCTATGCAACCATGACAACAGCGCTCAAACACAATTATCTGCACAGTAAAATATGCACCTTAAGAGACCAATGAAAGCAAAAAATTGCCCTACAAGGCTTACAGAATAAGTCTCTTCAGTCACTGGATCACCAGTATGAAACTGACCACAGCTGTATGTTTGGAAATATTTCAGAGCTTCATTCAATCTTTTTGGGAACAACTGACCATTTTTGGTATGTCTAAAAGAAACAAGTAAACAGAACAAAACATGCAGTAATATTAAGTTATCATTTCTCTCTAAACCTGGAAATCTGACGTTTTTAGAATTGTCACTGTAGCTTCAGACTGGCATAGGTGTTAACATCTGGAATGACTGCATTTATCCATTCACCATCACCTGCCATCAGAAAAAATTACAAAATATACACTAATGGCACTCAACTTCATTTGAATACTGTTAGAAAAATAAAAACCACCTTTCCCAGGGCGAGAAACACCACAACAACTCAAACAGTGCAGTGTTCCCTCTGGCTACAGAAGGACATCTGGCAGTCTTGGTTTTAAGGGCCCAAAATGATTTACTGATTGCTCAAGTCTGCCAGAAACTGGTGTGAAAGCTCAGCTCTGCATCAGGCAGAGGTAGGTAGAGCCAGTCAAATGTATCTCAGAGAGGATCCCTTTTAGGACTCTTTGAGGGAATAGCTTTGTTACTCTGTCTGTTAGGAGTTATTCTTACTAACCTTTATATTGGTTTAGCAATCTAGAAACTCTGAGCAAGATCAAGGCCCCAGTAAATTTTTGCACAGCGCTGTCAAACGGAATCCCTGCTGCAAACCTCACTGGCTGAAAGCCTGGCTCGTTTCAGTAAAGCCATGATACAATCCTGACCCAAGCAGAGAGCAGAAAGCCGCAAAACACTGTAAGCCTCTAGGGGAGCTTGACAAGGAGTGCAGGACTCCAGATTTGCACCCTGATTCAGTGCCTGGCAGACTACCTTCCTCCACAAGATGGTACATCGTCAGTATGCTGACCCTGTGATAGCAGTTTTGCAGAAGGGCAGCACTGGGCAATATAGGTAATTCTCATGTGCACAGAAACATGAAGTCAGGCATCAAATACCATCTGCCCCTGGCAGCCTTTCACATCAGAGGTCGTTCCCAGTGGGGCAACTCTGATACCACCACACATTCTCTATTATCTCAGATTCTCTGAAAGCTAACAGAGCTAACATCCCATTCAAAAGCCTTGGCTAAGGGCCCTGGGAGCTCAGAAACTGATGCAATTTGCAGGCCATCAGCTGCAGGTCAACAGTGAGAGACTGACCAAAGCCTCCTGCTTCTCCCATCCTGGGATGTTTGCTTTACAGGCCGTTGTCCCCCTCTGGAGTCACAGCCAACATGTAGAGGCTGATACATCTGCTTGCATAACAGAACGATTCTTTTAGCTGCTGAACCTGTAGCTTTTATAGCCAAACACTCTAGATTTGAGCCCTGTTGTCAAGAAGCCACCACAGGGTGCTTTACATTATAGTATCTCTGTACAGTAAGAGTTACCACAGCTTCCAGGATCCTATATTGCTGCTTTTAAATATCACCGTGTCAACTAAAACTCTACAAGGTATTGCTGTGTTTCTCAAGGGGATAGGAAGTCCATACTTTATGGCACTAATTATGTCTTTTTTCCTGCCATTGGCACATAGTGAAATGCAAATTAGAAATGGCACCATGCAAAAAATTGCACTTTTGGGTTTTCAAGCCACTGATTATTTCTCAAGCCTTGTCATCCTTCCAGATAAACAACGTGACATCCTCCTCTTTAAAGTTTAGCTAGCATATAGTGATCATTTTTGACTACACAAAGGGCAGATTTTTGTTCCTATAACAATGCAGTGAAAAAATTAAAGGGTGACTTCCAAGTCCATGTAAGCCTTTCTTGTTTATCCCCATATCACTTCACATTTGAGGCACAAGCTTACTAAAAATGTTCACTTCTTTTAAAGCAAGAGAGGAGCTTAAAGAATGTATAGGTTTTACTTGCAAGACCAGGAGATTAAAGCTTGGGAACTCAAGGAAGGATTTTCAAAACAGCTCAGCTTTGGCACAACTCTGCTTTTAACACAGCAGTGATAAGACTCCCATTGTCTACAAAGTGGGAAGTGCTCCTATTTCACTTGGAGAAAGAGGATCGACAGCATGTGATTTAAAAATGCCCAGCAGTTTTGAAGTCTCTGGTACCAGGAAAACATGTTTTACCACTTCTTACACAGCCAGCAGGTTGGGAAATGTGGATTTGGGAGAGCTGCCTTGTTTTAAACATTAAAGCTCATAGCCTCACTGAAACACCTACCTTTAAGAAGATGGAACAGTGAGTTGACCTTCAACTACTGAGACATCATAAAATCGTGAAAGCCAGCAACTCTTACAGGGGTCTGTGGCAGTTCACAGCAGCTTGTCCTCTTTTTTTATCAGTCTTCTCTAGGCTAATTCCTATTGCTATGCTTCACAAGAAAAAACCTCTGTATGAGAACAGAGTATGACATTATGTTTTGTCCCTTACTTTCTTCTTGGATAGAGACAAACTAAAAGATTGGAAACAAATGTCCTTATCCTCTGTGCCCTTAGGGGATAAAGTTTTGCCTCTTGTTTTCCAGGCCAGCAACTTCCTGGGCTGAGCCAACTCTACCCATTGCTGAACATCTAGGAAAAAAAGGATGCAGAAAAACTAAGAAAGAACAGCAGAGCACTGTGAGCAGCGAGTGATTTTATACTGTAGCCAACTGAAGGGGTGGTGGAAGTCTTTGAGTGGCAGTGTGGTGAAGAGAAGATCAAATAAAAATTGGTAGGAACAATATTCTTCTATTCCCAGCTCTGCATCCTATTACAAAAGTTGGGAGACCTCAATCAGCATAAAACGATGTAATGATTGGAGGAGCTTCTGCTCCTGGAAAAGCTCCAAGTTAAGTGACTTGGGGGGAAAGAAAATAAAAGAAGCCTATTTGTTTTGATATGTTAATTATTCTATCCAGTTTCTGTTGAAGATCAAAGACAAAATTCTGGTGCAGAAAGACTAGTGGACAAGAAAGCTCAGCAGAGCACAGGAATATAAGACAGAAACAATTCTTTTAAACCAACTGTCATGACACTAGGCATCCCCAATCACCGGGAAGTAATACATGGGCTGAAGCCAGCTCAAACCCATTCAACTCTTCCAAATTGTTTTTCTAGTTGTTTAGTTTTTCACTCTATGTTAAGCTGAGCCACAGATTCACTCCTCCCCACTCCCCCCGACCCTTCCCCTCACCTCTCATTGTGCTGTGCTGGTCCCCTCAGGGAGATAGTCCCTTTCAAGGAGGTTAGGCAGAAACATCTACACCACCTCTTGATCCAGTCAGCTGTTGACAATTACTTAACTAAACCAAAGGCCACTCTCTGGTGGCCTTTTGTGTTGACATGAAGCCAGCTTTCTCAGCAATAGTTGTGGTGAGTCACACCCTGCATTGGTCCCTGAGCTTCGTAGGCATATTGGCCTTGACCAGCTCCACTGAGCCTTCTTCTGTGGTAGGGGTTTACTGATTAGACACAATCAGGTTGCCACCTCATTGTTAAGGCTCTGCCCCAGAAGTGGATGAGCATTGTCCTGGTCTTCAGGACTTTCCCAGTATGATGTGCTGGACAAGATGGGATTCTGAAAGGGCAGAGATCAGGAGCATTTTCCTCCACTTCAGACAGCATGGGTAGTTCAGATAGGGCTTATAGACTGAATTATCACAATAACATCACGAAAAACATGTTCTGGATGAAGTTAATCTCAGGCTATAGGTACATTTATCCTCCTTTTGAACCCAACATCCTCTCCCTCTCTCTCCATAAACCAGACAAAGCTAAAGCCTATGGCAGTTACCTTCACTTAATCAGTAGCTCATACAGCTTGTGAAGAGGAATGAGACAACCAGTCACAGATATGACAAAGGCCAAGAAAAGGAAATAGTTTTAAATGTCAAAGCAGACTTCCAATAACCTCCTGGCAGCTGGAGTGAAGAAAGTTGAAATTCTGGGAAAACATACACACAATACCTGCAGCTTTCAAGCAAAGTGATGGGGAAGTCAAAGTACAGTGAAAAATAAGCAAAGACTAGAGTCTTTGGGAGGTCTAGGGACAAAGAAAACAAACAGAAAACCTGTCTCTCATCTTTTCCAATTTCCAGCCCCAGCGAGAAACTGCCTCTGCCTTGAAGGCACCAACAGTCACTTTAACAGCAAATAGCAGAAGAGTTAACATTAAAGAACTCCAAGTTAAACCAAACTTTCAGGAGTTCTTTGCAAGAGGATACAACTACAGTAGTACTGTGGCTCACATACACTAATCAGAGATCTTCAAATCATTTGTGTAGGCCAAAGGGCTGAGCTTAAGAAACCAAAGAGCAAGAAACTATAGTAGAGACCTAAAAAAAAAAATCATCACACTGCAGAATGCAAAAATTACATTAAAATCCAAAGTGCTACTATCAGCAACCAAAGCTAACAGCTAAGAGCACTGATACCTAACTTTCTTTTAGAGCAAACTCGATTCATATGCTAGATTCTGATTTATTAAGTTAATTCAGACATGACCTCCGTTGCATCAAATAGTATCAAAGTGTATTTCACTTTACCTTGTGGTGCCAGAGAAAGGGAGAAGATCTTAGATTAATCCAATCATCTGGAAGTCCACAGGAGACACAGAGCTGGTTAGGGAGCAGTCACATGTCTTCGAGACCAAGGAGCATTTTCCCTTATGAGACCTTTGTTCTCGGCATTAGCACAGACCTTATACTGTGGTATGCACTTGTGTGAGAGCTATTTAGTATTTTCTTCTGCCACTGGGATCATCAGCTGATCATCAGTATGTTCAGGTGAAGCAATCAGCAGGGGCAACACCTTAGCTGAATCATGGCCTTTAAGAGGTCTGGAAGGAACCTAATTTAACTTATTTATAATGCAGGACAGCCTGAGAGGAGGTTAAAAAAAATATCACAGGAAATAAGATTTCATCAATTCTACTTCTCACAATTTACACATCCACAAATAAGAATTTCAGTGGAAGGGCTGATGAGCCTTGTTATCTGAATAACCTCTAGGCAAAAGGGCTCTGGTAGAGGTACCCAGATCCTTAAGGGCTCCATTTGTTTGGTTTTGAGTTGAAATGACCTGACATTAATTTCCTTTTTACATTATTGAAGAACTTCATTCTGTATTCCAAGAGGAAATATTGCCAGTTTGGGAATGAGACTGTATCTTCCAGGCATAACAACAGGATGAGATGTAGCCTTTGGGAACTGAGCACGTGTAAAAGCAGCATTCCCAGCCTCCCGGTCCATCTGCACCCACTTTTGCTCACAGCTCCATGGGGAAGCTTCAGATATGCTCAAAAACTCATAAAAGAAGTAGTGGTTTACTCACACCTTCCACTTTTAATGGATTAATTTCATTTGACTAATTTTGTTTCATGTTGTTTATTCTTTTCATTCCTGCAACTCCTTGTTGGGTGAATTTTTTCCAGAAGTTAAGCATTAGCAGTGTTTCTTCAGGAAGAGGAAATTTTGTCTGCTATTGCAGCAATTCCCAGACACTACTGCCCAAAATTAAGCATCAGTATTTTTATTATTAAAAACACAGCTTAATCTGAAAGTTAGCCACTCCATTAAGAGAAATTAGAACATGATTTTGGCATTACTAGAACAGAACTATAGGTAAAAATCTTATCTGTATAAAGAACAATAAATTATGGAATTACATCACTGCCACCACAGAGTTGAATTTCACACTATGTTGGCTGGTGTATCCAGAGATTAACTATTTTCTCATTTCATGTAATTTACAGAGACTCAAGCTACACCTCTTTAGGGGTTTTACAAGGAAACAGAAGAAAATTTTATTTCCAGTTAATTAGAAAATGTGAATAAATGTAGTTATAATAATAAGTGTGACTAGGAATAATACCAGTTGCTGAGAGCTGGACATGACTAAAATTCTTGATCAAGAACTAGAACTTAAATTGTTCCTGATACTTGAGCTAGACCTAAGTTGCAGAATGTGAAAAGCACATGTAAAACCATGTTGAAGAAAGTAAAAGAAAAATGACCATGAGATGAGAGGGACGACAAAACCAGCATTCTAGTAGCAGGTGACATTCACATACAGTACATCACCTGCTTTTTTCCTTCAAGCTGTCCCTATAATACACACAAAAATGACTACAACAGAAACTCAAGATTAGAAACACACGTCCCATTGCCTTCCTCACTTTGAACACTGCAATATACAGAGATCACAGCATAAATGTTTTTCCCTGCCCTCTTGTTATAGAGTCTGCATTGAAGTGTTGTCTTCCGTGGACTCGGTACATGGCATTGCTGCATTGATCAGCACAACACCCTGTAGGTTAATGCACAGGAACTCCCAGGTTAAGCCCTCCCTGTTTCAGTTCCTGATGTCAATGTACAACAGAGCCATCTCATTGCGTCTAAAGTTGAGTTGCTCCACAGGTGGATGAACAACACAAAGCCCCAAGCTGGGTCTGAACTAAGCCTCACACTTTTGAAATTCATTGGGGCTTCCAAAACTCTCTGATGGATTTAGGTCTCTAACTTTCCTGAATGGCTTCAGTAATAGCCATACAGAGACTGAAGTCCAATTCTAATGCAGTCTACTTTATGTGAGGGCAGACATTTAAAGCAACTTTTTTTTGTCTGGTTGATTGTAGTTTTCAACGCTGTAGATGCATGCCACACCTAAATGCATTTGCCAGTTCTACTTCAGTGCACGTAGCTCAGAGTTGATGTGTTAAAACATCATCAGTGGCGAAATATTTATTACTTATATATTAAGATTGAATGGTTTTGACTTCAGAGATAAAAATACAGCCATAATAGAAAACCTGGTTTCAAATGCTGTAATATGACTATGATTTTTGAGGTCACAATGGTCCTTCCCATAAAAATTACTTTCTGCTCTAATCTTGAGGGAAAAGTAGTTGATTTATGGCACAAGATAAGGAAGGTTCTAGCATATATGCTATTTTATATTGTGAGTACTTAGCATACCTATATGGCAACCTTGTGCTCAGCAGTACAACTATTCCTGTACCTCCATGCAAAATAACACAATTATCTTTGGAGGCAAAGGCAAACTGTCCGGTAAAGCAAGGAAAGCAAGGGAGCTGCTACTAATTTTTATGATAAAAAAGCACTTCTCTCAACCAATATATTTGATTGTTCAAATCAGATTGGAAATTCCTCCTTGAAAACCACTGTTGCCAGTAATCTTTTTAATTAATAGTATCCAGAATCCCATAATTTCTTTGTTCTGCGCCTTAAAGCAACTGAACACTTATATATCGTGTTTCTTGACAGCATATTAACTTTCCGGGCTCTTATGGTGCTTCAAAAGAATTCATACATGATGAGCACTACCCTAAGAAAAGCAACAGATCATGCTTTAAAGTCAATCTTCAAGCCACAGTGTGGAATGAATTTGGCATCCACTGGATGTCAACGGAGGTCTGTATTTTATTTGTATCTAGGATGTGTGTTATTTTAAAACTAGATCTCATTACTGATTTTATTAGGATAATTTTGCAGGTTTTTAAAGGGGATGGCTCTTTTCCCAGTATTATTATTATTAAGCGCCTTCTGGTAGCGGATAGAAGGAGCTGTTATCACAAAATGTCAAATGTCAATAATGCAGAGACAATGTCCATTATCTCTCTCACTTCCACTGCAGGACAGAGGTAGATTCAACCAGTTTGGTACTCAATCAGGACTGGAAAGTGCAGGAAATACTGAAGGTAGTTGCAGGGAAGGCAGCAGTGAGATTGGCATGATGAGAGAGACGTTTTGCAGTGAAGTGGAACAGGCTGAAGTGATGCTTGGAAACCATGAGAAATACCATGTCTAATTAGTGTGGCTGTGCAAATGATGTAATGAGGCATTTGAGAATGAAATTGAATAGCAGTTGGATAAAATATTAATAAACATAACGTCTGTCATCTATCAAAGGCCCAAGAGACGGCTGCACAAGACATTTATGTTGTCGTATGCATCAGAAATGTCCAGATATGGAAATACACCCTGGCATAGGATGCTGGAGTAGCCAGTTGTAGGGAATATCTGAGCAGCAGCAAAGTAGAAAGCTGAGAATGGGACAGGGCCTCATAGCACCTAGAAATCCACTAGTCCCTGAGACAACAGTAGTTACCATCTGTGGACAGCAGCCTATGATGGTAAATTAAACCGTGACATAACTTAGCTATTTAGGGGTACAGCTGAGTCAGCAAGGATTACATAAAGTTCCTATATCTGCATTTCACATAGGACCACACTGCTGGGGGCTTGGAAATCCAGCTGCCACTTTGGTGTCAGCTTATAGCATGGCTGATATCCAGCTTTATTTTCACTGCCTTAAGTGTGCTCTCTTACTAGCCCAGATTACTATTTTCATCTCAGGTACTAAAGATCAGAAACTGCCTCATGTCCTCCTTCTCCTCCTCCAATATATCATCTTTGTTTTGAGATATTATTAAAATTGCAGAGGGCTATTTCCACTTTCAGAGTTTGTTTCAGGTTGTCTGGAATCTTGGGAAGAAATAATTTGCTTATTTACATGCTGATTTTTTTAAGGCTTCCAGCACAGACACAAGAGCTGTAGCTCCTCAAAGTTGGACAGAAATAGCAGTGTAATCCCATGACTCCACAAGCTGCGGCTATATACATCAAACTTGAGCCTCACCCTTGGGATATAAGCATGGCTTAGGATTCAAGTTTTCCCAAAGTGTCTTATAGCAAATGCACAATTAAAGAAAGTGAGGGATAACGAATGAGATTTGCACAGAGTTAGCTCAATGAGGAAATTGTAAATTGCTGCTCTGCAGAAATTTCAAAGTGGTTAAGGGTGTCATCATTCATTCACTAGCTAAAAGCAATGGCCAAAAGCTGACAAACAGCATCCTCCTATTGCTCTGCTAGGTCTGCAAGTCAAAACAGATAGTGAGTTATGTGATGAGGGAGGGAATATCATTATTAATATTAAATAAATTACACTAACACCTCTGTTCAAATTCAGCCGATGGGCAATGACCAGACCTAGCTGCAGTGATTAAAAGACCTCATTTATATCTAATGATCACACGCAGTAATAATCTCATTGTAAAAGGCAATCAGACACTTGTTCGCTCTTCTTATCTCTTCTCCACATTTGTAGTTACTAAAAAAGGATCCGCCTTTGATCATCTTTTCCTGTGCAGCTCCTTAAGTCATTTCATTAAAGGGCCAGAGTTTCCTGGATTAATGGCCATTTGTCATTTCCCCAAATCAATCTTGCCTTGAGTCTGCTGAGACCTTACAAACATTTCCTCAAGTGTTTTTTTTCAGAATTACAGAAGTTACAATACTGTGCCCAGATGAAGAGCTTTTATTCACAAAAAAAAAAAAAGAAAGAAATTGCCAGAGAATGTTCTTTAAAGGTATGGAAATGTTAATTTATTATTTCAACTTCTATTTTAAAATAGAAATACATATATTGATTGACTCCATTTTTTTCCTGCATGTCCAAGAGGTCTTAATTCATTTAACTTTCCAATCTGATTATTTCTCTTGAATTGCCTCTGGAGCCTGGGCTCAGCCCATCTGTTACTCTTGAGCTCTTTACTATCCTATTTCATTTATGTCTAACATATCTTCTTTTCAGACTCAAGCCTGACCTGTAGAATTTTTTGAAAGAGCCCAGTATTTTAATAAAATCAGTGCCATGCTAAAACCTCTTTCTTCACGGGGAAGACTGCCACCTCTGCTGTCTCAGGGAAGCACAGCCATTCCAATTCCTAAAGGAAATTCAGTCCTTCATACCAGTGGACAGCTGAAGTTCAGTGGCAGAGCTTTTCTTCAGCATTCAGATTTACTTGGGGCTGGTACTACTGCCAACCTAATGAAGAGGGCAATTTCAATATTTAGCAGGGATATGGGTTTTGAAATGTTTTCTTTTGTTTTTTTCTTCTCCAGACAGAAACCACTTTCCAGTCCTTCCTTGGAACAAGATGGCGGGGAGCAGGGGGGAAATTGGTCCATCTCCATCCTATGCCAAGATTGTTTCCTTTGCAACTCCTGCACATTTGCTAAGAGGTATAACAAATTTAACACAAACTACACAGAAATCTCTTACCCTTTTCAATCAAGCCATGCATTCTTATCCAGCAGGTGTAGTTTCCTCCATGTTTTGGTTAGGTATGGAGATGAAAAGACTCTAAAGATTCACTGATTGTGTCTTAGCTCTTGCATACACACCAGAAGACATATGTCACTGGATTTTCACAGTGCTTTTTAGGCAGGCAATTGCTTTGCACATGGATTTGCAGAGCTGCTAATGTGTTAGTTATTAGGGTAACACTAGAGGCCTGACTGAGGCTCTCTAAATGGTAATTCCAGAGCTGCTAGACTGTGATGGTATCAGCTAAGAGCCTTAGCAGGCCTTCTTCCTAAGCAATTGAGGTCTAGGCAGAAACACATGCTGGGCCATCCACCATCCTGCGCCGTTCACCATCCAGCTGAAGCTCATCTCTCTAGATCAAGCTTGCTGTGTAGTTTGGACAGGGTGGGTGAAGAGGTAGCCTTGGTTTGAGGTTTCAGACCATGACAGATTATTCCTGTCCCTAACTAGGCAAGCACTAGCGGGACATTACAATTTGACCTGCTCCCAGAAGCCCTCTTTGGTAAGCCAGTGCCAGAGCGGAACCTGTACACCCATCTCACATTCAATGTAAACTGATCTTGCTGAAAAGTGAGGCTGTCAGGGTTTGCTTGTGCTCAGCCTCAGCACTGTGCAAACCACAACACTACATTCTGGTGGTCTAATTAGATACCTCCATCAAATACAACTACAATTTGTAAATGTGAGTGCATTACTTTGATTTTTACTGTTTTAATAGTAATTCACCTAAGTGACTTGCATTCAATTGAGAGGTGTATACAGGTCATGCTTCATTCAATTGGGGCGGTTCAGTTCGATTAGCATTCAATTCTCTTCAAGGAAACCTTCCAGAATTAAGCTGACCAGAACAGACAAGATGAAATTGTGATAACAAATGACAGTCTTTTTGAAAAAGGTCTGAAATGCTGGCCTGGCAAGACAGAAAGCGGCAGAGAGCTGAGGAATCAAGCCTCATAACAGCCCTTCTTAAACCCACAGTGATGTAGCTACCATGCGCCTTATTGAAACAATAAAAGCTATTTTATATGGATCCAAAAAAACAAGGGATCCAAGGAAATGTTTCTCCCAGCTGAGTGGGCATTTCCCAGGACTTGTTGGTTTTATTACCTCATCTGTGCCCTTAGCTGTCAGCAAAGTAGTGCTGAAAGCTCCCCATTTAAAGCAGGCCATAGAAAACAGAGATTTACCATCTATCCAAAGCTTGTATAAATTTACTGTGGGCACAAGCTCAACAAAAGCTTATAAAAGAGGTACCTGTGGCTTCCAAATTAAGCCCATTTTCTCTAATTAGCCTCCTTCTTCACAATTTTCCTTTTTCCTTCACTCTTAAAACAGAAAAAAAAAGAAGCAACAGCAATACCGTGAAGGCCATAAAATCCATGTGCTTATAGAAAGCAGGCACTTGACATGTTAAAATTTTGCTGGAAAAGAAGTACAAACTTCAACTGCAAAATGGACAAGGGAAATCAAGCATTCTGGCTGACTTGGATGTGGTTGTGAGAAACCTTACACATTTGCCTGGCACTAATTTCCGTCTGGTTATATTCCAAAAGAGTTTGTCCTCTCCTTGGAAGTTAATTCCCAGCATAATTGTTCATTGTTTACAAGCCAGTTTCTTTTACCTCCTGCTGACAGAGCAAAACCTCATTTCATCTTTTAATCTGATAGAAGGCTTACTGAAAGCAACCAGCACAGAACTAGTTTATGGCAAATGCTGTCCTTGCTGTTAGATTAGCATTGCAAAGAGCAGGGACAGGTAATTTGCTTGTTAATGTTAAGCAGCTGCAAATAAAAGACTTCTCCTAGGACTAGTCTGTAACAGAGGAGCTCTAAGATAATAACTTTAATAAGTAGCTTAGGAGGAGTGAATGGCTCTAGTAATTAGAAATGGGCTACAGAGCAAAGAATGTGGCTCGTGTGCCCTGTGCTGGGCTCAGATTAAATCCTGATCCTGCATAAACTCCATTCATCTAGCCCAGCTTTAAGCTCTCTCTACAGCACTAGAAGAGCGGTGTATAGGGAGTTCAAGGTGAAAATCCTCACTTAACTTTGGTGCTCCAGTGGGATTCATAAGGCCCAAGAGCATTTCAGCTCTCCCATTCCCCTGTCACGCAGTCAAAGGATACCTGCTGCAACTTCCCTCGGGAGCATGAAGCGTAAGCTGGGCAGAAAGCCACAGCCTGTGCCAAGCAGCAGAAGTATCCCATCCTTCATTTTCAGCAACTTAAAATTTCAACCAGTTCTCCTGGAAGACAATGGTAGTCAGGGATAAGAAGGCTAGTGGGTGGGGGGAAGCAATTATCTTTCCTAAGAGGAGGACCAAGCCAAGGAGTCTGTAGTTTATAAATGGGCAGCCACATTTTCAGATCCAAATTAAAGGGCCTAATGACAAGTGCTTCAGATCTGAACAATGGCCCAAGCACTACAATGGAATTACCCCTGTGTTTTATTTAGCTGAGCAGGAGGAAGATCTCTCTGGACACAGTAGGCCTCAGACGGATTCTGCTGCTAGGTAAGGATTTGATAGGCTAAGTTTCCCTTTGTCCTCTCGGCTCATAAATTTGTGTTATGCTTACATGAAAAATTATGTCATGTTGGGCATGCACTGTTGTTTGCCTCAAAAGAAGAGTAGGCATGGCCACAGCACTGGGACCTATTTGCACATCAGTTCTTGGCAGAAGCTCTGCTGTCTGGAAAGGTTACAGCCTTTCACCTACACTCCTTCTCCCCACTGGGGCAGTCACTGCTGCTCCCTGCTGTGGATTACCCAGCTCCAGACCTGCCAGCTGAGTCACTCAGATGACATGAGTATTCCCTGGCCAGTCTCAGAAAAGACAATACTTCGGCTAAGCACAGTTTCAGTAGCCACCATTTGCTAACCATATTTCTCTTGGCTGAAGCAGGGCAGAAGATACAGTGATGTCCAGGTGGGAGAAGGCATTAAACAGGGCAGGCTGTGATTTTTGTACAGCAGCTGCAGCCTGAGGAGCCTACCCAAAAACACTCTCCACTAACCTGCATGCATTTGTCTCTATAAATCAGTGAAAAAGGGTTGTGCTTTCAAATAGTCCTGTATCCTGACTTAATTGCAAGAGGGGAAAAATAACTCCAGCCAGAAGGACAGGTAGCTGAATCACTCACAACTTGCAGCCTGCAGGGATGAGCCTGGATAACCAGGGAGGCGCTCTCTCTGCTT
Source organism: Cephalopterus ornatus (assembly GCA_013396775.1). Lineage (NCBI taxonomy): Eukaryota > Metazoa > Chordata > Aves > Passeriformes > Cotingidae > Cephalopterus > Cephalopterus ornatus. Next base: position 430,487 of record VZRE01005081.1, read on the forward strand.
CTAATGTACATTGATCTATTTCCTGCATGCTGAAAATCTCCAGGCTTTTATTCTCTACCATCAAACAGTGAAGTCATTTAGGTTGTACCAGATATTTACCCCCTCCATGTCTCTCCTCAGAGTCATGAATAGTGTTATGAATGAAAAGAAAATATCTGTGAAAAACAAAAGATCTCACAATAAGTGAAACCCGAACTGAGCTGAACTTAATAGAGCAAGCCTGGAAAATCTTCAGTAACCAGTTCTCCATAAAAGTATCATGCAGAGGCAACATGCATGTAATACAATATTTGAGTTGGCTTGTTTGTTTGTTCTAGCAAAGAGAGTTATTATCAGATTACTTTGAAGTGTTTACACTAAAGAAGAGGTTTCTCTCTATTTATTTGTAGTTTGCAAAATATAGTCATTTTTTATCTTCACACAGAGACCTTGATTTGTACCTTTATCCAAAGCTAACAATGTTAACGCAAAACAAAATCAGTGAAGGTGACAATAGCAATCAATTCCTTCAAAGTAGCTGGAGAAATTAAGGACCATTAAAACATGGAAATGATGGATCAGATAGGGTTTAAGTGATCATTTAGGAGTTGCTAAGCCTAATTTAAATACAGGAAGAATATCACGTTTCATCAGCTTCCATCTTCAGATTTAAGAGCTTCTCAAGTCCTCATTTATACCTGAAGTGTCACTGGCACATACATTAAAACTGACAAAATCCATTTACTGTAGCAAGCTGTTCAAGTTCTTCTCCTTATTTTCTCCAATCATGTTAATTTTCCTTCAGTGTTCTTTGTTTATAAAAAAAAGAAACAAACAAGCACTTTGTGTTTATTAGGAGCTGCACTTGTGATCATTGCTGGCATTCAGTCTAACTGTTCTTTAAAATCTCCAGCACATCTCATCCTCTGGACACTGCTCCTCCCTATCTCACAAAAAACCCCAAACAACCAACCTTGTAAAACAACCTGTCCTCAATAAACACATTTCTTTAAGGGATGCTCAAACTCGCCTGAAAGTTGTGGCCATCTGAAGTGTAAAAAAAAAAAATTAAACGAGAGCTTTTTGTGAGGCTTCTAGGCATTACTGTTCAAGGGAAGTCATGCATCCTTTCCTCACCCTCCCTCAGACATGGGAAAAAACTCTGGGGAAGATGACCCAGACATATTCCAGCATTCTCCTTTTAATCCTTATTTTTTCCTTTAGAAAAGCAGATCCTTCTCTGCTCCTGTCTGGGAAGAAGAGACTTGATTCTTTGGTATGTAACAAGGCACTTTCTCCAAAGAAAGCTCAGCACTGGTCTCCTGACTTGGGTCCCATGTCTCATGAAACTACTATCCTAAAGCATCTGCCACCTCACTTAAGTGTGTCTGAATCTGACCAGTTTGGATCAGGGAGGGACAGGGGGGAGTCGACCATAGAAAGCAATTTCATAGCTGCCTTTTATCCTCAACGCACAGGCTTAAAAAAAAGCTCTTTTTTAGAGTCTTTCTCCAGAGGGAAAGATTATTTTCCCCTCCACATAGGCAGAGCCCCTCAAAGCCATTTACTTTTCAGAGGGTCTGTCAGAGAGGTCAGACCAGCCCATCCTAGCAGGCATATGAAGAAAAGCAAGGAAACTTTTGAAATAATATCAATTCATCACCGCGTCTCACCCCCCTGACTAGAACAACCACAGCACCTTAGAACAGCTGAAATGCTGGTCTGTGTCCCTCACCGTTGTTAATTAGTTGCCCTCCGTTGATTTATGTTTGCTGTCATCTGCTCCAGTCTAGCCGTATTTTCAGTGCTGCTAAGAACACACTCCTGATAAAAAGCTTCACAAACTCCCTGTGGTAACACAACCCTTTTTCATTCAGCTATCATATCTGCAGGTATAAGTCCCAATGTTTCTGCACCAGCATCCCACAGCCATTCCTGGCATACCAGCACCACCTCAGTCCCTTTGCAAGAGTCTGCTTTCTTTCTTCTGTTCCTTTCTCTCTGTTCCCGCACCACTGCCCGAACTCACCTGTTTCTTGCAGGGAGACCTGCTCATCTCTTCCCTGCCTTTCTTTGCCTTTTCTTCCTTAAGAGGAGGGGCAGTTGGGAAATCAGCAATTAGATGGACTTGAAAATGGCTAATTGTTGGAATTTTTCACCCTTAAGGATCTGTAAAGTACTTTAAATATTTTCTTTTATCTCCTGATGCTTGTATTTCTATGTGAATGAAAGCCTACAGGGGACCTAAATAGTGGGCATCTGCACCACCCATACCTCATACCATGCATTGCTTTGAGCACAGACCTAACTCTGAAGCCTTACGGTACATCCTATAGCCTGTGGCTCACAGCAGTGGTGAATTCCCATCTTCTCCATCACCTCCAGGCTCTGTCTCCTTCATCATAGATCATGGTACTCCAAAACGTTAATTTCTGTCTCAAACCTGAGCTTGCCCCTTCCCCTCACATCACAAGCCTTGCTGGGGCCTCGCACACTCTCAGACTTCATGTGTGACCTCTGGGCTCTATCAGTCACGTGTGTAGTCTTACAGAGACATACAGGGGCATACCCCCACAGTTCCATGCCCATAGGCTGCTTTGGCCTTCTGGATGATTCAGAAGCAAGTCGGAGAACACCAGGACATGATTTGCTTGCAAAAGTGGTGCTAGTCTGGGCCAGTACATCTCATTCACCGGGGGTGGGGGGGGAAACATGACATAAACTGAAACAAAAACCACAAAACAAAGGGATCTTATTGCCCCTTAACTCTTTTTCTTTTTTTTTTTTTGCTGACAATTTTCTACTTCCTTTTCCTTTTTTTTTTTTTTTTTTTTTTTTTTTCTGTCAATTTTTTTCTTTCTTTTTCTTTTTTTTTTTTTTTTTTTGTTTCTTGTTGTTTGTTGGGGGTTTTTTTGTTCCTCTAGCTTTATGCAGGGCTCTTCTCTTCCCACAATCTCAGGAACTGAAGCTCACTATGTTCAGTAGATCCATCTACATGTCTGAAGATAAGCACCAACAGAACCACTCATAAAATCAGCACCCTGATGAGATGAGATCATTTCACACGTGCTGTTTGTTTCTTGTTGTACTGGGGAATTTACAGTGGCTGCTGGCCATTATAAATACTGAACCAGCAAGACAGCTTTCTTATATATTTCTCTGCAATAGTCATTACTGCATTTTTATCCTAAGAGTAATTTGATTTGTTGTAATTGATTTGGTTGGGCTTTCATTCCTAATTAACTGTTGTTATGATGGAATGATGCAATCCTTGTTCACAAACCAGATCCCAGAAGTGAAATTCAGAACCGCGTAATAGCAGGAGGATAGAGGAGAGCCTTACCTACCAGGAGGGCTAAGCGGTGGGCTGGGAAGACAATTAGTCGTGGTGTTGATTGTTGCTTCTTACGTTAGTGGTGTGACTGGGTATGTCCAGTCTTCTCAAGCTTCTGATCAGCACCCTGCAAAATTCATTTCTTTATAAGACTTAGTAAAAAGGACATACATCAATAAGAGCTCCCTAATGGTATTCTGGCAGACCCTGCCTTTTGCTAATGATAGGCCAAATCTGCCCATTACTAGATCTGGTAGTGGAAGGCTGAGGCCATGGAGCTTTACAAACACACATGCACTGCCATTTCTGCAAAACCCTCCACCTGCAGTCAAAGGCTCCAATTGCTCATGGACATGCACAGGGCAGAAGGAAAGACAGGGCTTTTGGAGAGAAAGAACATCCCAGCTGCCCCTCAGGCAGTCTTGATTGATTTTTGGATGCTTAAGGCCAGGAGCAAACACTGAAACACAGGCTAGAATTGAGAGCATCTCTCACCATCAGTCTGTCAGTCAGGCCAATGCATTTACCTTTGTTACTTGGAATTTATACTGTTATTTCTCTGCTTGTTTGTTTTTTTTTTTTTCTTTATGAGACCACTGAGAGTGCTTAAAATGTCTTAGCTGGAATCCTTTTCAATTGCTAACCTTGATTTTGGGAATGGACTGAAAGTAGGAGTCACACGAATTCTTCCAGGAAACATGAATCATGAGTCTTATATCAGAGGTGCCTTTTGAAAAAGTTGTTGTACAAGTGAGAAGGTTCTATGAGCCTAGACCTGAGATGAAAAGACTTTATTGGCAGCACTCTAAAACTCTCCTCTGCTTTTGCAATTCTGTTGCAGCTGCTACTGTACTGATACAAGGTATGTTCTGTTAGCTCTTTCATGGTATTTCTACTTCAATCAGATAATACTAAATGCAAAAACACCTATGTGTATCACTTGAGAAACTAAAGTAGGTATTATTAATCACCTAGTTCCTCTGAATTTTTCTTTTGTTTTTTTTTCCCATGAGGAAACCATTCAGAGAAACTTATGTGTCCTAATTGAACCAGAAAACGTGTGTATTTGGCAGTGATTTTGACACCCCATGGTTCAAATGCTGTGGGTTGTCATTCTTTTCTGCCAAAAAAGCTCTGAGCCAGTTTTTATGATGCACCAAGGTCAGGATTTCATGATGCCACTGACCTCTCCCCCCCACCCCAGAGCCATCAAGGGTGGCTACAAGTTTGAGTCAGGTAAATTGTGTGTCTGAACTTTCCTGTTTAGCCCAGAATTGCAGTTTCCAAAAGGCAAAAGAGAAGTATTTGTAAATTAATTTCTTTATGGATTTAAGCCAAAATATTTTTGTTTTCCACTAAAACATTCTAATACACAGTTTTCCAGGGGGGTGGGGGGAGTAGTCTATGCTGAAAAAAAATGAAAACACTTTTACAATCAGTTCTAATAACTAGCTCTGGGCACAATCTTCCATTACTTAGAATGAATGATATTATGGAATGTATTTTCCCTTTAGTTTCAAACAGATAAGTTGAGCTGAGTTAAGATAATGGCAAGTTTTCTTCAAATCACAGCCTCTAGGATGTTATCCAATTTTTCCCTTCTATGGAGTTGTCTAGGTGAGGAATAGGAGGCTGTCTTTATCTGAAACACTAATGGCGTTACAAGGAAGAAGCAGTAACATTAACAAACTATTCAAGCCATGGATAGTAAGGTACCCAAATGATGCTTTTTTTCTTGGCAAAGTATCTCTTCTGATCTTGGGTTTCAAAATGTGGTGTGATTGTGAAGGAGGCACAGAATAAATAAATGCAGACACACTTGCTCTGCTTTGGACCTGAAAAAGTGCTGCTTAATTAAATAAGAGGAAACCCTTTCATCTCCAGTGAGAAGTTCATCCTCTCTCTCTCGTGTATTCGCTCTTATTTCCTTTTGCCCTTCCAATTCCTTAATAACAGATGGTCACACAGGTGTTAACAATATTCCCAGCATGTCCTGTGGCAATACTGAGGAGATCTATATGCTGCTATTAGCATTAATTGGCAACATTGCCCCGATGGACAAGCTATTATCTTCCTAAGCTTTAGTTGTCTCCGTCTGAATACTTATCTTTATCCAACTGGTAAAGTCAAGGTTCCACTCTATTGTTTTCTCCCACAGAGGGTGATTTATTGGATAATACGGTTTCAAAGACAATCTCTTCCTAAATTATCCTATCCATTCCATTATTTCTTTTCTATTATCTTGAAAGTCCAAAAGACTAGGTTAAAAAATTAGATGCCAAATTCACTGTAAGTTTAGAAACTGAGACTGACATCTCTAAATCCCTTTGATGAGATTTTGTGATGTCATTCTGTCTTTCCAATTAACTTGGAGTGGTGTAGTGGTGATAAAAAGATTTGGTCAGTATTTGTCTTCCAGGTATTGTGTAAACACAAGTCTCTCTATTTCATCTACACTTACTTTTTGTTGCAGAACCAATGAATATTTTTTATTTGATAAAGGTCATGCTTACTTTCTTTCCATGCAACAAAGACACATTCTGTATGTGTGGAAAGTGTCATAACTGAAGAAAAAATAAAAGTCTGGAACAGGTACTAGTCAAAGATGCTCTTGGGGAAAGCAGTTACATTTATATTATCAGGACAGGCAAGTCTTTAATGCTGTGATACTGTCATAGCAATTCAAAGCTAAGCTACTTTATAAATATTAAATTCCTAAGGAAATGGAAATTCATGGTGTACTAGTTTCAGAATGTTACTTCCACCTGTCACTTAGATCCTGAACATACAGTCTCTGAACAGCAAAGGACTTTTGCAATATGAAGATGTAGATGTCAGGATTTTCCTTGTAGCTATGTATAAGATCAATTTTTTGTTGCTCTGATTTTCTCCTGAAGGATATATAAACTGCTTTCCTCTCAGCATCATCCTCTGCTCACAAGAAGTGATCATTTGAGGCCAACACTCTTTGCTGACCAACCCTCAAGGCCAAAAAGCAAACGAATCTTATCTGGATAGTGTAATAGTGAACAGGCTGTAGCATGGATCCTACAACACTGCACTCCTGGCCCTATTTACTAGACTTTGCTCAAGACAAGCCTTCTCAGAACGGGCATTAAGGTTGGCATAATGGCAGATCTCTGCAAAATTATCTACAGCACCATCCCAGAGGCAGAATCCTACAGAAACATCCATTAGTCATTGCATGCATAGAGTTACTCGTAAAGGGACCTCTGACTTGCCTGACCAGCGTGGGAGCACCTGCTTGAAGGTGCCCTTAAAAGCCACACAGCATGTGCGTTTTTCAGTAATGCAGCCTGCAGGAGTAGTTGATTTTTCCCTTCCACATAGTCACCCTGAAAGACTGAGTCTATTTAACTACGTAGTGCCGAGTAAAACTCTTTCTTTGTTACTGCCTTAAAAGTTGTGAAATACTGCCTCACTATTTCTTCTTCTGTGAGGTGAGAGCCCTTCTCCACTTTCAGACAACATCTTGCAGACAGCCAGGAAGAGATCTGTGTGCTCAACATCTTGTAATAACTTGAAATCTTTGCTTCAAACTCACAGCTTTCTCAAGAGCAGGGTCATTGTACTGAACCAGAAGAGAGCAAAGCTCCAAACTATCAAGCAGACTACAAGCAGATTAGGAAGAAATGAAATTCATCAATACGGTGCCCTCTTGGTCAAAAGTTCACTAAGAGAGAAGGGAGCTGTACAATTCACCCATCTCCATTTAATTGGCTTGAAGCTGCTTCCTACCATGCTCAAGCAGATGTGGTGTCAGTAGAAGCCATGCAAAAGCAGAAACTTCTAATTATTTTAAAATAGCCTGCTTCATCTTGGGGAGCTGTGGTTAGGATTTGACAGAGAGAGAGATAAAAAAGCAAAAGCAAGAATGGGCTACTTATTTGCTAAACTAAATCTCTGAATTTGCTTCCAAAATGTTGAGTCCAGTGTTTACTAATGCAAAGGTAAGTTTTTCATCAGGACACAAGAAGAAATAAAAATTCTGTGAACATTTTTTCAACCTTGCATATTTGTGGCTGAATCATTGTGTGATTACTTGGGATTTGTTTACATCCTTTTCTTAACTCAAAAAATTGCATCTGTAGAGAGGGAAGAAAACAGGCACCGTAAAACTGATCACAAACTGCAAAACAACTAGCTGTGCATTGGATATTTGAACCATTAGTTATAAGGCAGAAGTTTGACTGAAATACGTCACATATCTGAAAACTATTAGTTCTTGAGCAGACATAATCTCTCCTAGATGATGAAAAAACAAGCAGCAGCTAATGCGATTAAACCTGTTTCTCAACATGACTAGGTCCGCAATGGGTAATATTGGTTAGAATCGTTTTCATTACCCTCAGTCTTCCAAAATCTGATATGGGAATCAGAGAGGGACACACCCTTTTGCTGAGACACAGTTGCTGTTCTCTGAGCCTTCCCTTCACTCTGAAAACGGCTGTGCCTGGCAAGAGGTTGCTACCACAGGCCAAAGAGCTATAGGCAGGCTGAGTCCAGGGTGGCAGGGAGAGTCCAGAAGGCATTAAAGTGACAGAAAGAAGAAAAAAAAAAAAAGAAGACACAGAAAGGGACTCTGTGGTTCTTTTTGCAAGCAGAAAACAACAAAAAGCTGCTGAAAGCAGAAAGGAAACCCTCTGCAAGAACACTCTATACTGGGCAGAAATATTTTTGTAAACCTTGTTTATTGTTCTCTTTTAAAATGGCACAGTTGTAGCTCCACATCCAACAAAGCCTAGATGCTCAGAATAAAAGCCCTAAGATGTGTCTGGAATCTGCTTCTTTAAACCTATGGTTCAGGAAGACCCATCTTAGAGATGAGACCATTGTGGAACTGACCACAGGCCCACGATATGTTTGCAAAGAAAGTATGAAACTTTTCTACAGCTGCCTCATGTAACGATGAACATCTGTAGATCTTCACAAGGACCATAATGTGTGATTAATGTATAAATAATTATTGTGAAAAGCCAAAACCAACTTTCACTCTACCTTCCTGTTAAAAGTGCTTTCCAATGCTGATTTGGTGTTTCTCTCAAATATATTATCAACCCAACATTCCTGCCACTGTGAAATTAAGTCATAACTGATACTCTCTAGTAAAACAGAGCTCCAAGTCCTACATTTTCTTAGTACCTATAACCAATAGGCTGTAAAAAGTGCTTGCTGTTGGCATAACTCACCTCTCACTGGTGCTACAGGGCACTTTATCATTGAGTCCAAAAAAGAGATTGAGACTAGCACAGTGAGCTTTGACAAATACCATCCTACCTTTGTTTTTGGTCCTATGAATCAAGAGTGAGATCAGAGGGAATGTTTATTGCTAATCAAATATTGATATATTACAATAAAAAACCTGGCCAATTATGACTATCTGCCTGTTGTGTTTTTCCAGGGCTCCTCCTGGTACCTGTGCCTGCTGGGATTTAGTTTAGCACATCAAAGTGTCTGTCAGGATCAGCATTTCTTCACAGTGCTAACAGGATCAGTTGAACAGTAACTCCCTTTCAGCACACACGTGTAGAGCATCGAAGCAAAACATTTCTCATAGGAAAAAAAAAAAAAAAAGACACATTTGTGCTGGAAGATGAAAACAAAATAGGGAAAAAATCATTGATGGCTAGAACCTAACTGATAGAATTAATGAGCACTTGCTATGAAGTCTCTGTAGATTCTTTCTTATGACAAATATCATCTTTTTAAAACTTGGAAGTTACCTGTGATGTTACACTTTTTGGCAGCATAATGTAGCCCTGCACCTTCTCAGCTAAGTCTCATCTCTGCAAATGTCCCCACACAGATATCTTTAGGCAAGTCCTTCTGCAGTCCACAGACCATCTTGTCCATCCAGATTGTGTAGAAGGTGCTCTCCTCCCTGCAGGCTCACCCTCCTGACAACATATGAAGTTGCCAGCTGTGCTGAGGCACCCAGATGGGTCTTAGAGGATCTTGAGGTACATCCAGCTCGATGCCTGAGCCCAGACTCACAGCTCACACATCTGTTCTGAGCACAAGTGTCCTTTCAAAGACAACCCTGATGACATGCTGGAGACTGGGCCAAGAGCACCCCTTGCCTAATGTGTCAAGTGCAGGATGTTCTTAAGTGCTTACAGAATTAGGACACTGCTTGCTACAAAACATACTTACAACCATCCTGAAAGCTTAACTGCTTGATACTATAAATAACTGGTTTCCTTTTCCCCCCGTGACTGTTACTGCATTTCTTTAAGCTTCTCAGTTTAAAATAAGCACCGACAAAAACAATGCGTTAGAAGGTGCCAAACTGTACATAAGGGAAAGGCATGTGCAAGAGTGCAAGCTATTCCTGAAAGTCTGACAAACTCACACAATGTTTTCCTTAGTTTAATAATAAATAATCATAGCATTCAAAGCACACGGATTACATTAACAAGGACAGGATGACACACACGCACAAAAAGATGCTCAGTTTTTTGGCTGCTGAGACTTAGTTACACAAACTATTTGCCAGAACTGACAGCTAGAAAGAAGATGGGATGCATCTTCTTGGATCATGTGGGCCTTTTATCTAATTCCTGACTACTGGAGGTGCCCCTCATTTTTCTGCTCTCTTGTTTTGACCCATTTTAGTTGACACGTCTTCTGGAGTTTCGTGGTAAGGATCACTGTCAGGTAGATGTAGTGAGAAAAGTCCAGTGATCACAGCTGACTGAGGACTTTCTAACCCTGAAGAGAACCCTATCCCTTGACCAAGATGCGGCTGAGGCCAGAAATCTGAGCAACAAGAATGGCCTGAGGTGATCCAATGGCCAGGGACATTCAAAGACCATTAAGCAATGAGCAAGGCAAGCACACAATCAAAAGCAAGTCTCAGTGAAAAGAAACTATGGAGATTACAATATAACTGAGTCCAAAACAACAGACAGGTAAACAACTCATGAGGCTGAACAAGCCCGCAGCAGCAGAAGGCAAGACTAAAAGGAATCTACAGAAATGCAGCTACAACCAAGTAGTGGGTTGAGCAGCTAAGAGAAATTGCTCTTGGCTCTTGACAGGGGAAGTTATGTCAGACTTTCAACAGACATTTTAGGCTCCCAAGTTCTTTGTTCTCTTAAGTCTTGAGATTCGTAGATCAGGGCATAACCAGAAGGCTTCTGGCTACTTCAGACTGTTATTCATGACAGCAAAAGTATTGACCCGTCAGAGTCAGGCTGTGTCACTGGTTGAATTTCAACCCACAGAATCACATTGGCGTTCCTCTGAGTTTTTCACTGAAGGCAAACACACCACAGTGCACTTGTTCCACATCTTCTCAGTCTTTCCGGTCTCAAAGACCTTGGCAGCATCCAGTAGTTGCTACTCCCAACTCACCTTCCTTTCCTTTTCCTGTTGGTTTATATTCCAGCTCTGGAAATCAGTGCGGCCCTTGTCTTTCACTCCACACATATGGCTTTGCATTTTGTTGGGCAGAACACCATGCTGGCACTCATGCTGAGTTTGTTTTATTCAGCTGTTTTCCACTCCCATATGTACAAAAGCTGTTTTTAACTCTCACCTCTCATGCTGATACTTATATATGCCTCTGCTTTTCTGAGCTATACTTGCTTTATGACCTGCTGCTCAGTCGGAAAGTTGGCAGGTGTTTGCTGCATTCATATGAGGAATATTTCTCTTATCTTCAGCAAAACTTCCCTGGAGATTTTTGTCTGGATTGCACCTATGAAAGTATTGTCCTTGTAAAGGAAAAGGGAAGATTTTCGGTGGTGCTAGACTTCTTTTTGGGTATGGATTTCTCAGTCGGTTTGAGAAGCTAATGAGCAATGAAAGGTATTTGCCTTAAACAACAGAGACCATAAGGTGTGAAGAAGATGCTTCATAGAGGGAGCGAGGGAGGCAGGAATAGTTTTGCTTTCAGAGATGGATGCTGACAGGGATATCATACTCCGACACTGTGCTGGCCACAGCTGCAAAACGTTCTGTTGCTTTTTAAATGTGAAAGTCATTGTATAGCTGTATTTCATAATCATGCACACCTTACATTTTTAACATTGCCCAGAAGACTGTTTGAAGATCGTAGTGCAGGGAGAGTGTTTGCAATAATCCTGTCTCCTGAAGAGACATAGCCCACAAAGCTCAAGATGGTCTTTGGTGCCAACTGTCCTTTTAGCAAATGAATTCCCATCTGTGGGGGGTGAGGGCTGTGCTGGAGGAATTTCATAGATGGATAAGAAGGTATTTCTCCACTGGAACACAGCTAGATAAAATTTGGTTGAAACTCAGTCTGTCTAACTTAACAAATACCAGCTCCTCAGTTTTGCTAACTAGTTTGTCACAATTATCATAGTTAAACACACATGCACATGTATACACACATGGTGCTTTGTATATTTTTCAAACATTTTAAATTGCTAAGAACAGAAATAGCACATTAAAGTTCAGATTTTACAATCAGAGCTCCAACAGTAATGCTTCCCTGCTGATTCATTACCATTTATGCTCATTTGTGCCTTCCATGTTTTTATAAAAGAATGTACGAGCACTATTGATCATTAGATTTAGATAACTCTTTGAATATAAAACTGACCAGACAACAATCCTGTGCACATTTTATGGTAGATCTGAAAATCTTGAGCCATAGCGTGGAGCATGACCAAACCCCACTGGAAAATTTTTGCAAAAATGGAATCCCCTCATGACTCCCAAACAAAATTTAAGCTTTTCCTGCATGCAGCCTTATAGATACAGCATTCATCTAAGCTGCACAATGTCTTCTTTCTATTCTTTAGTCTGAATCAGGGCAATTTTTCACTCTGGATGACTGCAACTCAGAGGGCAAGGGTCTTTTTTTTTTTTCCATCCAAGGCTGGTGTGCTAAACCCCATGAGTTAAGAAAACAGAAATATGTAGAAACATCATGAAAAGCAATACATAGCTCAAAAAAGTTATGATGTGACATGACATCATATTCTCACAGTGACTAACTCAGAAATGTTCCTACTGGTCCCTATATGGTTTAGCTGAAGGTACCTCCTATAAAGGTCAAAGGTGGTCATTGAATTGCAGACCATGAAATAATTTCTTGGATAGAGTGCAGGTGCCAGCTTCTCAGCTGCAGTAAATCAGGATATCTCCAAGCAATTCTACAGATTGTTTATCTAACCCAATGTGTCCCCCTGTTTCTATTGCTTATTAAGCCAGAGGATAAAATGCAGATATTTTGAGGTTGGATACACACCCAATATTAAGTATGAGTAGCCCACAAATGCTTGCTTGCGTCCCTTGTATATTCAACTAAAGGCAGATTTGTAGTGTCTATTTGGAGCTGACCCAACTTTCAGAAATTTGCCTGGCCGTGACTCTCAGCTGGGTTCAGCAGCTACATTCTAAAAGCTGTCAAAGTTTTTTGGGAGAAAGATTCCACATTCTGCCTTAAAATAATTTACACAGATGAAAAAATACAGCCCAGGTCTTTCATCATTTGTTCACATTGTACAGACAGTAGTCCTTAGCATGCTGCAACAGAGCTTGGAGTACCACAGTTTCACAAAGTCAGAGTAAATTAGAAAGAAAATGGATAAAATCCCCTCATAGTTCACTGTTACAGAATAATCATATGGCATCTGCCTTCATGTCTATAGCTGCATTACAATGAAGGACACAATCAGTCTCTCAAACATATATTGCTGGCATGGCTTATCATTTCCTACCTCTCAAACTGATCCTTCTGCCTCTGTTAAGTAGTTTTCCATTGACATTTTCTGTTCTTTTTCAATACCCTGGGAGCTTTTGATGACATTGGCTGTTATGGGACTTTCAAAACTCTATCTTGTTTAATATGAGGACAATATGACTTTCTGGTATCTTTCCTTTTGCGTTTGTCCTTAAACGGTTCAGGCTTTTTGAAAGGACTGAGGCCCCTTAATGGGTTTCTCTGGAGTTCCAGTCTGCTCCTGTAAAGCCCAGAAAGCATAGGCTGGGAGGAAGAGGAAGGTATTGCTGAATATGACTCACTTCTGAAATTTACCCTCTCATGTGGTGAAGAAGTGATGTGAGCTGATAGTGCTGAAATATTTTTAAAATCTCAGGGATTCAAAACTTTGCATTTAATGATGTTTTTGAAAGAGACTTAGTATCTGTGAATCACTAGTGACCTGTCCTCCTAAATTAACCCTCATTTTACATCATTTAATTCTTTATTTATTATATCTATCTGGTTTCTCTTTAACATCACCTATTATGAGGAAGGTTGTTAACCTGTTACAGATAAATTGGATCGTTATATCCACCCCCTCCTGCTCTTAGTAATATTGCAACTCTGAAATTGGTAGTAAGTCATTAAAGGCTTTTTTCCCAGATATTTTCTTCTGTCATGATGCTGTTACAAAACTGCCTGCCAGCTTTCAAGCAGTCAAGATTTATATGTTGGATCAGAAAAACAAAAGGCAGAGTTTCTGTAAGAATGTCGTGCATCTTCTAAATGCAATCAAGCCTAGGCTGAAGGATGCAGAAGGTAATGCCTCCCTACCAAAACTGATTTTGTCAAAAACAGCGGATTCACCTGCTCATACTCCTCTTGTTTGCATGACACCACAGCATGCTTATGCATTCACAGCGTGTGAACGGGCATGCGATCTGCCAAATACAGGTATGTGTATAGGCATCTATCAAAAGCCACCCCATTCCTCTTTAAGCTCATAACTGTGCTAAAAGAAAAATATATAGGTATTTGACAAGGCTGTAGTTCTCATCCCCATGCATACTCCTCACAAGTGCAGCGTCCTGCCCTCTCAGTAAGCAGAGGTGGTGTTAGCACCGAGGGTCACCTGGCACTTGGGAAGGACAAGTGTGGCATACAGCTTGCATGCTGTGTTCCTCCGAAGGGCTGCAGCTCAACACCCCCAGGTCATGGCATTTGCTCCAATCTGAAATGCTGTTCCACACACGCTGCTTTAAGGTCACTATCAACAGAAAGCAAGAACCCCAACTCCATTAGCCAGCCATGATTCCCTCTTTGTGCTCTAGTTAGCTTGGTAGTAAACCTCTGCACTGGATTTTGATGAATTTTGATTTAAAGCTGCTCTCTACTTCTTTGCTAATTTTGTGTAGCATTACCAACACCATTTGTATGGTGTTACAGAACAGGGTACAGCATGGTCAGTAACACTTCAAAGCCCTTTTCCTGTTAGCTATCACAAAAATACTGGTGGATTGAGAACTGCCTGAATGGCAGAACTCAGAAAGCTGTGATTGGTGGCAGATTCTAGTTGGAGCCTTGTCACTACTGGTGTCTCCCAAGGTTCTGTACTTAGCCCAGTATCATTTAACTTACCATCAATGACTTGGATAAAGGGGCAGATGCCTCCTCAGCAAGTTCACTGATGACACAAAGCTAGGAGGAGTGGCTGATACCCCAGAGGGCTGTGCAGCCCTTCAGAAGGATCTTGACAGGTTGGAGAGATGGGCAGAGAAGAACTGTCTGAAATTCAACAAAGGCAAATGCAGGGTCCTGTACCTGGGGAGGAATAACCCCACACACCTGTACAGGCTGTGGGCTAACCTGCAAGAAAGCAGCTCTGCAGAGAAGGACCTGGGGGTCCTGGTGGACAATAAGCTGTCCATGAGCCAGCTGTGTGCCCTGGTGGGCAAGAAGGCCAATGGTATCCTGGGATGCATTAGGAAGAGCATTGCCAGCAGGTCAAAGGAGGCTGCACCTCAGCCCTGGTGAGGCCTCACCTGGAGTGCTGTGTCCAGTTCTGGGCTTCTCATGACAACAGAGACATGGAGCTCCTGGAGCTGGTTCAGTGAAGGGCAGCAAAGGTGATAAGGGGACTGGAGCACCTCTCTTAAGAGGAAAAGCTGAGGGAGCAGGGCCTGTTAAGCCTGGAGCAGAAAAAATTGAGGGATCTTATCAATGTATATGATTATCTGAAGGGAGGGTGTCAAGAGGATAGAGCCAGGCTCTTCTTGGTGTGGCCAAGCAATAGGGCAAGAGGCAAGGGGCAGAAACTGATGCACAGGAAGTTTCACCTGAAGATGGAGAAGAACTTTACTGTGTGAGTGACAGAACACTGGAGTAGGCTGCCCAGAGAGGCTGTGGAATCTCCCTCACTGGAGATATTCAAGAACCATCTGGACACAACCCAGAGCACAATCCAGTGCTCTAAGAAAACCTGCTTGGGCAGGGAGGTTGGACTAGATGACCTCCAGCAGTCCCTTCAAACCGTATCCATTCTATGACTATGATTTAAAGTGTTGACAAGCAGGAATCAAAAGACTTTGATTCAGAAACATGGGGCAACCATTTAGAACATGCTTAAATACAGGTATATGTTTAAATGACCTCCTGAAGCTGTGCCAAAATATTTTCAGATTCCATCTGAGCTGGTTAGTACCAACAACCACGTTAGATTTCTACTGAGCCCATAATAAGCTCCTCCTTAATGCTGTGGCAAGGGACTAGCGTACACCCACTTCTTATTCAAACACTTATGAAATTATTTTGGTTCCAGAACTAATTAACTGGACTGTATCTTAATCATTCCTACTAGTATCATACAGACATAAGCAAACTATCATATGATTCCCTACCAGCCTGATATATTTCAATTTCAACGTAACTTAATAATTGCAGTAGCAATTAGTTAAAACGTAAGTAGGAAAAAACATTGGATGGAGACATCTTAATTTAAATATAATCCATTAAGTAAAAACTGCTATTCTAATTAGTGATAATGTAGCACAATTAGGAAATAAAATTTGATTGGTACATTGGAATTTAAACTTAATTAGTAACTGCTATCCTAATTAGTAAATGCAATACGTTTCATGTAGTGTTTTGTCGGGGAGAAGTACAGTAGAGATGATGGTGAGGAAAGAGGCAGCAGGGCGACTGAGGTGGGTAGTGTGGAGTAGAGCAGTTCAGCCAATGTCAAGCCCCACATCCTACTTCTGAACAAACAGCGACCCCACAGCAGAGAGGTTCAATCTCACTCAAAAAACCTGATGTAAAGGATGATTCACTGTCACCTACAGGCAATCTCTTCCCATGGTTAATTACTTCCAGTGCCCAGATGAAGTGTTTGACATCTACAGTTTTCTATTTCTAAATCTGGATCAGCAAATTTTGATGAACTAAGGAAAATAGTTGTGGAAGTCAACTAAATGGAAGAGCTCAGCATTTTGAGTTAGGAAAATGCAAAGTTGTCCTAGACACAAAGGCACTATAATACCCCAGGTCCGCACGCTTATGAAGGAAAGGATGTTGGAGGAAGGGGCTTGAGACCTAGCAGGATCTCTAGCCTACTTAAAAAGATATTATACCATTTCTTTTAATGGGAGAAGAGAGGTGAAAAAGGCATTGGCTGTTGTTTTCATTGAACTAACCATAATAATTTCTTCATCTTTTTCTGGAAAACAGTTCACCTAAGCCCCTTATTATGTACACATACTTAGCACCATTCTCCATTGTATTACTTTGCATTTATTGACACTGAGTTCTGTCTGCTATTTTTTCAGCCAGTCACTTGATGTCTTCAACACTTCAATGGCAATTTTAGATTTGTGCTTCTGGACTAGCATGAAAATACCAGCAAGTTTTATTGCTTCCCAGTCACTCCTTTTGCAATCACCTGTGATCATGCAGAGCATACCAGGTTCATCACTACTCTATGTCCACTGTATGGACTGCCCTTTATTCTTCAATCATTACTTATCTTTCAACAGAGGAAAAAAACTGTATTGAGAATAAATTAATTACAGATACTTAATACATAGGAACAAGGTATACAAATTAATTAACCTTTCCTCTTATCCCATGGTAACTTTCAAAGGCTTTGGTCAGAGAGTCTTTGTCAAAAATCCAGTATTTTGTATTGATTGATTCTCCTTGTTAATACATATGTTGCTACAGACAGTTTCTATAGATTTGTATGGTAATGACTTTTATAAAAACTACACAGTTGGTTATTTTCCCCACTGGATCATATTTATCCAAACGTCTACTCATTCCATTCTTAATTATAGTTTGCACCAGATGCTTCTAGACTTTACTTCAAAAACATTTGTTATATTTACCACTTGCCATTCTCCTGGTACCAAGAACTATATAAGGAGTACATGAAAACAACACAGCTGGTAAGTCAGTACTTTCATACTTATATTCCTTGACACCTCTTGTGTGAATATTAGTTAGCTTTTGCAATTGATTCCTATTCTTCCTGATAATTTATTTGGAATCCTTTTCAGTCACTAACTTAATTAGAGTTAGACTGTCAGAAAAACACCCCAGAAAGAGATGTTGCAATATGGGAAAGCTCCCTCAGTTTCATCAAAATGAATTTTTTTAATGCCTTTTTATTACATAGTCTGATCTTGTCTGGGTGCCCCTGACTGTGCCTCAGTTATTTATTATCCCTACAGAATAGACAGCAACATCCCTATTCCTGATATATGTAGGAGGTGGAAAGTGGATTTAGCAAGCTCAGCTCCACTCCCCACACCTCCCTTTTTTTTCCCCAGTGTCTCTTCTTTTTACGGTTTAGCATTTAACTTTCCAGAATTTAGGCATGTCTTTTTGAATGTGTACATGAGTGTTGAAACATCATTTATAGTTTTCCTTAGTGTATTCCTTTATTACACTGTTTGACTATAATTCCTTGATTTTTTTTTTTTCTTATGGGTAACACATTTACTGTGAGCTTCTACTTGAAAAGCATTTATGCTATAATCCAAGAATTTGACCCTTCTGACTGCTCTTTTTATGTATTTATTCCTTTCTGGTTTGCCTGGATGGCTAGAGAGTAAGCTTTTTCATTCTTCCACATTCTTTTTTAATTCTCCCCTTTGAAGTTAAAAATGAAGCAGCACATTTTCTGTTCCTGAATGCGAAGCTGGGGAAGCAAACACCAGCATTCATCTGCCGAGTGCAGTGTCGATGTTTCCACTGATCAATGTCTTCATAAATGGGTTACACAAATACCAATCAGGAATTTTATCAAGATGACTGGGTTGGCTTTGAAGTGAGGGTAAGGAATACTTAATCATGAATGGTTCCCTGCAATGCTGTTTTTCTACAATTTTACAAAATACATGAGGGAAATAAACACCAGGGAAAAAGAAAAGCCTCTCATGTTGAGTGTTAAGGCTGGTACAAGAACAAATGCATTTAACTAAGTCACAAATAAATTAAGACTGGCAACTAGAAGATGGTTCATGTCTGTTAATGACAAATTTCCAACCAGCAGAATAGGTTAGGAAAATGTTAACTAGTTTTAACAGGCAGATCCCTAAATCTATGGGAAAGATCATCTTTCTGTGAGAGCAAGTACTCAATTTGTTAACTGCAGAAGATCTTTCATAGGTAGTTCAGGATGTTTTCTGTGCCCTTTTCTGTTAGGGGATCCTCCCCTCTGAAAAATTTTTGTTCTTGCTCCCCAGTTTGAAAGGCAATTCAAGATCTGATTCCATTTTGGCAATGACTTTAGCAGCATAAATCACCACTGTCAGAAAAAAACCCAAAGGCTTCCTTTGTTTGTACTGAATCTGCTACTCAATAATTTCATGTTCCTGACTCCGGAGTTATAAAACCAATGCTCTTCCCCCTCTCCACCAAACTTGTATTTCTATAGTTTTTCCACATATCTTCCCCACCACCACCACCTTTTTTTTTTTTTTTTCCACCCACCAAAAAGCCTTAGGCCATTTAATCACCTCTTAGAGAAAGCTGTTCCATACTACTGATAATCCTTATTGCCTGGCTTTGGAGGTTGCTCAACTCTGTTAGATCATTTTTGAGCTAGACAAACGAATTGCACACAGCACTCAAAATGTAAAAACACCATGCATTTAAACAGCAGCCTGAGGGTATTTTCTGTTCACTTTTCCTATTAATTTTTAGCATAACTACTACCAAGGACCGAGCAGATGTTGACGCTCTAAGACCCCTTTTCTTACTGGCAGCGGTCACTTTAGAACACATAACTACAAGTGTAAAGATTTGAAGGGTTTTTTTAACCTATGCAGGGCTGTTGATTCCAATGTGTTTTCCACGTCCTGCAGAAAAAAGAGGCTTTCAGTCACCCCGATTGGCAAATTGTCATCTGCAGCATATATGTCCCTCACTGATACATACCAGGAGCCACTCACAGACAGCTGCAACCAGCCAGTGCTCTAGACATCTTACCAACCTGGATTTGGGATGTTTTCCTATTGCAATACCCTCTCAGGTTTCCATTCAAGAAAGTCACATAAGCATCTGTTTAATACCACTCTTGTTAGCTAAATATTTAAGGGCAAAGCTACCATTAAACACCTAACAAATCCTTTTATATTCAACAGGATTTCTGCATTTGCTTGAATTTAAGTGTAAACTTTGGTATTTTGTTGAGTGGACATGCTTTCTTGAACAAAGATTTTATTGAATGAATTAACCAAACAAACACAGTCTTCCTAAATCCTAGGCTTTCACCTACTGGAAATGGATTGAGTGTGTGCATGGCTTAAGAATCATAGAATCAGCCGGCTTGGAAAGGACCTCTGAGATCATCAAGTCCAACCCTTGATCCACTACCGCACAGTTACTAGACCCTGGCACTACGTGCCACATCCAGTCTCATCTTAAAAACCTCCAGAGATGGAGAATCCACCACCTCCCTGGGCAGCCCATTCCAATGCCTGATTACCCTCTCTGTAAAGAATTTCTTCCTAATATCCAACCTGAACCTCCCCTGGCAGAGCTTAAGACCATGCCCTCTTGTCTTACTGATAGCTGCCTGGGAGAAGAGACCAACCCCGACCTGGCTACAACCTCCTGTCAGGGAGTTGTAGAGAGTGATGAGGTCTCCCCTGAGCCTCCTCTTCTCCAGGCTAAACAACCCCAGCTCCCTCAGCCTCTCCTCATAGGACTTGTGTTCAAGTCCCTTCACCAGCCAGGTTGCTCTTCTCTGGACCCGCTTCAGCACCTCAATGTCCTTCCTGAACTGAGGGGCCCAGAACTGGACACAGTACTCGAGGTGCGGCCTCCCCAGTGCTCAGTACAGAGGAAGAATCACTTCCCTGGTCCTGCTGGCCACACAGTTCCTGATCCAGGCCAGGATGCCATTAACCTTCTTGGCCACCTGGGCACACTGCTGG
Source organism: Cephalopterus ornatus (assembly GCA_013396775.1). Lineage (NCBI taxonomy): Eukaryota > Metazoa > Chordata > Aves > Passeriformes > Cotingidae > Cephalopterus > Cephalopterus ornatus. Next base: position 450,936 of record VZRE01005081.1, read on the forward strand.
CTCATGGTCAGCTTCCTGTCAATCCAAACTCCCAGGTCCCTTTCTGCCTGGCTGCTCTCCAGGCACTGTGTGCCCAGCCTGTAGCGCTGCAGGGGGTTGTTGAAATAATAAACAGAAGTTGAAGTTGCCCATCAGAATTATTTTATGCCAGCAAACACAAACTCTGCCTTATTTGTCCTACATCTGAATTTTATCATTTGTGCCTCACCTGAGTCAAACTTCACTGAACAAGAGATGCAGACCAAGGGGAGGTCTGAAGAGAAAGGCAGCAGCAGCAGGCCACCATGCACACACATTTCAATTACCGAATTTGAATCAAGATAAAACATCGGCATGCCTCTTGAAAAAGCCTCCCTGACCTTAGCTTAATGCCAAGGGAGTCCCTTGAGGTGCATGCACATCTGATGAATCACACTTATGGTTTTAAAAAAATGTAATTATTGAGCTTTAGGTTTCCTCTGATAAGTCAACATTAAAGTCTGAATGCTGCCCTGCAGTTCTGCCTGTCCTTTGGTTGGGAGAAGAAAGAGCCATTTTATCTGATCGTTTGTGTTTTATCAGGGGAGTATTTCCTTCTGGTCTTATTGTCCTTACTGTCCAGGACATGGAAAACTGCACTCTGTTTTGGGACCTGCTGCAGTTTGGAGCAGGGAGAGGGTCTTCATGCAGGATTTCTGAGTGCAGGCACCACAGTACAGTGGCAGCAGGCATAGAGAACACAAAAATCTTACCAAAGGGGAAGGTGTTGCTGTGACTGGCAGCTGGAAGCCTGCATTGGATTACACACATGTATACCTGAACAAGTATTGATCTGTCTTACCAGTTTTGCACAGTGTTGTTATTTACAAAATCCTCTCCAAACTCCTTTTTTACTGTGTATTTTCATAGCCTCCAGTACAACAGGTTTTGAGCCCCTGACCTCAGCTCTTAGGTAAAAAGCATGATTCAAAGACCTAATGGGTAACCAACAGGTCCCTGCCAAACTGATAATGCTTTCCTGCAGACTGCCTGGGAAAGCAGGGGCATAGGTAAGCGGGAATGAGGGACTTGCCTAGAGTCACATCGTGAATTAATGTCTGAGGGAAGAACATTACCTGCCTATTCTGGGCTATACAAATTGCATTTCTGCTCCATCTGCATGAGCTGAAATTACAGTTTGCCTCATACAGCGGACCTGAAATAAGCAGAGTGTTCATAGGGAAGGGCTTGTACCATTAGGCCCTAGTGGATTAAGTAGTATTTGTTCCTAGAAAATGATGGTCATGCCCTCTAAATGCTCTTTACTTTGATACATTTTGATTAAGCATCCTGAAGAGTCCCTCGATGACGAGCCAGCCTACCCTCATGCCACACTAAACACTGTAGAACAGCTCAGCTAATTTCAGCTGTCAAAAAATTAACTACCTAGACACAGCAGTCACTGGGGTATGCTGCACTCAGGAGAGATTCAAAGCTCAGGCAGACTTCATTTCCCTCAGAGCTACCTGCCTCTCTGCAGGAGGGGGTGATTCATCCTATCCTAAAATAGGTATGTAAACCAGGGATTTGCATCACACTCCAGTAATGCTCTTCTTTCCTCCTCAGCTCCTGATGACTCTCAAGGGAGCCCAGATATTCAGAACTGACCAGCCCTGGGGCCAGTTGACTAAAATAATTTAAGATAAATCCAAAGCAATAAGCTTTTTCCCACCCTAAGTAGCCAACCATCTAAATTGGGTAGATCTTCAGAAGAAAGGTTTGCAGGTGTCAGATCTCCTCCTCTGTGCAAGACCAGTGCCATCCTTACTTACAGGCAGGCCTTGCAAGTAATTGCATTTCAGACAAGATTTTCTACCCTCATCTCTGCTGAGCCATACGGGGATGTTCTCATTCCAACATACAACAGAGCGTGGCTTTGGCATGTTCTGTGCGGAGTACATTTGACATTTTAATTGATGCCATTTGTTAATTAAGAAGGCTAAATGATGACAGGGAGAGAGGAGGAGATCTTATAAAGAATGAATAATAACCTTGTTCAAAAGCAGGTAATGAGATGCTGGGTTAAAAATATGTAAGCTCTTGCAAAAACATCTAAATGTTTTTCAGAAATCAGGTGCTGCCCGTCTTTTCCTTATCGCAGAAATATCAGGGAACAAAATTCATCAGCTACTTACAACACGTGCTCTCTATTCAAGTTCTCCTAGCAGAAAAGGCCATGTATCCCTGGGTTAAGCAACAGCTGGTCTCCTGCCACGGTGTGAATTGGGGCTCACCATTCCCTTTCTCTCCACTTGCCATTACCACAGCTACCAAGGCAGAGGCCACACCATTGCCACGCTCAGCCTACCCACACTGGGTTAGCCCCTGACTTCACACAGAAAGATGCCAGATGCCTCAGCAGTGAGGAAGAAAAAGTTGGTGGGTGATGCTCAACACTGATCCCCTTTTCAGATGCACCAGCAGCTGTGTTTGGGGCTTGTTTTCCCTAAATTCTGCCTGTGTGTTATGCAAAGCCCCTTAATAGAGGACAGAGTCTGTTAGCCAAGAGGGTGGCTCTGCAGAAAAGTGAATCCAAAAAATCCTTGGGTCTCGCTCCTTTCTGTGCAGATGCACGGTTAAGCAGAGACAAAAGGAAACACCAAGCAGAGGATGGAGAGAAAAGGAAAGAAAAACAATTTTCACCAGCTGACATAGGGAGTGAGGAGGAAGGCAGCCACGGATTTCTAGTACCAGTCCCAAGCTTCATGTTTTGGACCAAGAAGGACTTTTAACACCTAGCAAGAGGCAGGCAGGCTGCCCTTCCTTTAGAGCTCCATCTAGACTTTCCTGTCCAGTTTGAAACAGCACTTCTCTCTCTCCCTCTCTCCTTCATGGGGCCTGCTTGACCCAAAGGTGGTCCCATTGCCATGTTGCATTGCTCAGACTCACCTACAACTTTCTGATCTCACCTGCACTCTGTGCTCCTCTGCACACCCCAGGAGAAGCACTAATACCTATGTCTGCATCTGTGCAGAGTGTAGCATAAGTCCTATCTGGTACACACTAGGAAAACTGTACAGGTGTGGGAGTTATTTACTATGGTCTATAATGAGTATATGATGTGTATCTGCCAGGATAAAAGGTGAGATAGTGTTCAGAGGGTTTCCATGTTCAGAAGCTTAGCAGCAAAGCTGCAATTTTGGAGGAACCAGAAGAGCACCCTGTTCTGACTCCTACAGAGTCTGGTTTACACCTTGAGCATTTCTTCTGCCTTCCTCAGCCATCAGCTTGCTTTAGGGGTGAGAAGGCAGCAGTGAGCATCACTGCAACCTTGTCTGGACTCTGAGATGAGCACCAGCACTGGGGCAATGGCAGAGATTCCCACACATAGGTATACTGCAAAATTGCTAGAAAAGTTCATTTTCAATTTCCATTTTAAAAAAAGCTGTGAAAAGTTTGGGAAGGTGATTAATGCCAGCTCCAGACTGGTGCAGGCTGACTGTTTGTTGTTTTTTTCTATTTGTTTTACGTTGTTTACTCAAAGTATTCATTTGTTTACCCTGTTGTTTTCCACTCCTCACATCTGCTCATTTGTTTAAGTACAAGCCTTGGTGTTTTCCACTTCTGTTTCCTCTCATTACAGTGGAGCATCTGCTTAGAGCTTAAAAAATCAATCAAAAATAATCTTATACCATAGAGCAGAAAGTTTTCAGAAACTATAAGTGAAGAATGATTATTGTCTGCATAATCCCTTTTGTTATTACTATTTGTTTAAACTTCAGTTTGACAACAATTCTGGATGACCTTGACAAAAATTTTTTGGGGAAAATGTACCTAAGAAAATACCTAAGAGAATCAACTCTCCCTGAAAATCAAGGAAACAAGACTATTGTCTTTGCCTCCATCTGCAAGTCATTTTAAAACCAGTCTTGAGAAGGGGGTAGCCTGCAAAAACATATGGTTTTCCCTGCTAGCCAGAAATCTTAAGTCAGGATGAACCTGGCTAGATGTGACCTGGCTTCAAAACCTCTGCAGAAAGGTCAGCTGGGCACATTTGTGCAGTGTTCACTGTCACCTCCATCAGCTTCCCCTCTCCTTGCCAAAACTCTCTTCTCTTTCTTTCTCCCAAGACCAGCAGCTGCTCTGGGCTCTCAGAGTCTGTGGGCCCTTCCCTCCTTGCAGGAAGGGAACTGGGGAGAGCATCCCCACACCCCTTTTCCTCCCAGCCCGCACAGCAACCTCGGCTCTCACTGGTTATTCACACAGAGGAATCTCATCTGACCAAGCGACATTTAGAGGAAATTGTCTTGCTGATTAAAGGAAACATGTAGGATCTGTGGAAAAGATATCAAGAGCACATAAGGGGGTGACATGAGGCTGAGTGTCCTCTTGATGACTAACATCTGCAGACAAGAGTTATTCATTAATTTAATCAAGTCACGCAAAATTTCATGCTAACATTTGGGAGTTTTGCACAAGTGATTAAACGAAACAGCAGGTAGATGAATCTCCATCAGCTTTGCCAGCAACTTCCTGAATTGCCTCCAGGTCCAAGTTCAGGTCTAAGAGGTGATCCTATTACCAGCAATCCATCACAAGTGACTCTGAGCTCCCATTCACCATGTCTCCCCGGTGTTATTGCCATCCAATAGATCTTTTAAAAAACAAACAAACAAACAAACCAAATAAAAACAACCCCAAAAAAATTCTCACACAGCAACACTGTTCACACATCATTGCATTAGGAAATCCTGGCGCCTATGATGAAATATTCAGAGGCAGAGCATCTGGGTTGAGTTGAGAATGGACCAACGCCTTGTGAAGCAAAATAAAAAGATCCTCTGTGGGCGTTCCTGCCTGTTTACTCAGATATTTCTTTCTCCTCTCACCAGACATAAGAAAGGGAAGAGTTTCTACAAAACAAAATACTTGCTGAATGAAAGTACTGTTCTTCTAATTAGCAGAGATATTCATGGCAGTGAGTGGAGGAAAGCTTTTTTCCTCTGCCCTATTCTGCTGTAAAGATAGGCTATCATTTAGAACACCACTTAATTAAATACTAGGAATGAGGACACTTTGGAATTAAATAATTCTCTCCAACAACTTTTGCTAGTGTTCAAATATTGGTCAGGGAAAAAAATCTCGTCTTGTCACAGTCATCTAGTACTTAATTGGTTTTTTATTTAGTTCAGCATTAAGGCATAAACTTTGAGGAAAAAATTAATTCATTGCTCTCCAGTATGGACAGCTCACAATGAGTGATTGTGTGAAAAGAAAGAAAACAACACTGAGTCTTTATAAAGCCCAACATCTGATCTTGGTATCATCTCTCATCCTTTACAAAACTCTAGCTGACAGGGGAGGTACATCTTTTCTGTGTTAGCATTAAAAAGCAAACTGAAGGTAGGATTTTTCAAAGGCACTTACTTCTAACTGCTCTCTTGATTCCCATCGAAACCACCGGTAAAATTCTTTACTCCGTTCCCAGAGACAAGGGCATGCCAAGCACACCTAAGCACCCCACATATGTGAAAAATCAATAAATGCTTGTTTGTATCATCTAGATTGTGTCAGGTCAATGATGTGGAGACCCAAAGGTCATTTTGACCAGCCAGATCCATTAGGGGTACTCCTCCCTTCAAGTTGCCTCTTTAGCCCACAGTACAGCTCTTCTCATGGTGCAATTTGCTCAGGAAGTAGAAGAGATCCTGCTGGTCTTGCCTTCTCCTTTCAGCTCTGCTCCAATTTAGACAGCTATGGAAGAAGACAACCAGGATTCCCCAGGGCAGGAGAAGGGAGTGGTGGGATTACTTTGGCCTGTCACAGTGTATAGGGCAACAGCAACCTCCATGACAGGGGCTTGGCAGAGATACTAGGGCCAAACTGAGAGTCAGTTGCAGTTGGCAGGGCATTTGGGAGCTGGCCCATGGGGCCATCACTGCATTTCTTTTAGATAGCAGGCATGGGCACAAGCCAGACCTGTTGTAAAGTGATAACAAGACTTGTATTGACATCAGGAACAGAGGACTTAACACAGGGGATAAAGGACAAAGACTATCTTAGGCATCCAGGAAAGCTTGATTTTAGAGAGCAGCTGCTGTTCCCATCCTCCCCTTGGAACTATCTTACACAGATGTGGCACAGAGATGCTAGTCTCCATTCCTGCTCTTGCATCACTGATGTCCTGCAAGCAAGGGTGATTGAAGGGAAGGCACATGTGTGAGACCGTATTAATTAGAAAAAACTCTGACAGTACATGCCTCTACCAATGTGCTCGTAGCAGAAAGGTACATTTACAGAAGTTTTGGCCATGTGCTAAAACCAAGTTGGCAAAGACAAGGAAGGTTACAATTTCTGTGCACAGTTTCTGTGCACCAGTGGATCACAAAACTACGGACTATCTTGTTTTTCTCAGCTGGTTATCATACAGTAGCTAAAATGCTCTGGGGAAAACACTCTTCCTAGCGAGAGGGGGTAAGGGAGAAAAAGGGATCAAAAGGATGCTGCAGAATCAGTGGAGAGTTAACACACAAGGAGATCACAGTCTCTTCATTAGCACCAAATAAGAGCAGTTTTGAAACACATGAAACACTTTGCTGCACCATCTGTTTTGTCCGGCTAAATTCTCACATTAATCATCTTTATTCCTTGTGAGTAATTCCCTTATGGGAAATCTACTGAGCATGTTTAAATTTATTAAAACTATCACAGTTTATTAAAAGTCCATACTTCTGCCTTACACACCTGATGATGGGGAGAGAAAAACAGCTGTAACCACAAAATTGTTTCTCTCATCTCTATACCTCCCAGTGTTATTCATGGCAGTAGTGGATATTGGTGTTGCAATGACATTTCATGCATGCCCACTGCAGCGTGGCAAGCGCTGTAGCAGCACACCATGTTTCTCCAAAAAGCTTGCGTCAAAACATTTATAAGAGATGTAGATGTGGTTACGTCTTGTTTAAGGAGGAAAGCTCTTGCCTGCTCTCCTGTTAGCTAACATAAGCCTGTTCTTGATTTTTAACCAGGCAGACTAGGTAGGCATCAGTCACTTGACCAACTCTGGACCACATCTCCCAAGACAGCAAAAGAGATTTTTTTACCTTCATTACCCTGTGCAGATAACCAGAGGGAAGCAAAGAACAAGGCTGGCACGACAACTAGCCAGGGAGCACTTGATAGATAGCAGGACTTTGTATTCCAGAAGCTGTTCAAGATGTTCATCCCTTACAGGACAGGGAAATACTGATATGGTTTCCATTAAGAAGTTTGTTTTGTGTTCTCCAGCTGCATCAAAAGACAGGGAATTTTTAATGACAGAAGAGTGACTCATTTGTCTGGTGTGAATCATCACACTCCGACTGTGCCTCCTAACTTATATAAGGAATACCAAAATATTTTTTTCTTATTAGTAATGGAAATTACTTAGTGTGTATAAAGGGCTGTCACGCCATGGCCAAAGACTGAACAAGATTGCAAAATCCAAGCCAGGGCCCCTTCGCTTCAGCCTGTCAAACCTGCGTGCAATGTTAGAGAAGGAGCTGTGCCATCCCATCAGTCACACTGGCAACACAAATCCACCTCACAGGGACATCAGCTGCTTCACCAGACCATTGGCTGAAGCAAGGGCACTGCAGGGGCATGGACTTTTTTGCCCACTTTGCACCAAGGCCAGGAACCTCTGTGGGCTGCCGTGTCCCAAGTCACCAGCTCTTGTCCACGACAGATCGCAGCCCAGAGCTGTTTCGCCTCCAGCACATTTTATTAGAGTTATCTCAGCTTGGTTTGCATGGCACAAAGAAATAGGAAAGTTGAGCACAGCCAGTTTTTTCCAGCCAAAAGCAAACATAGAGGCAATTATCCCCGCAAAACTCACTTTGCAACCTTAACACACTCCATCCAGGCAACCGCTTTAAATCTGTACTGGCTAGTGACTCCCTGCTGAACAAGCTTACTTCTCCTTGAGGGGGTTGCCAATCTAACTCAACTCATGTGCCTAAACTGGCAAAACCCACTGAAGTGTAAACAGGCCATCTAGGTTGTTCAGAGGCCCATTCCTGGGTAATTGGCTTCCATAATGACTCATACACACACAAACACAAAATATAGGAAAGTTTCCCCTCAGGTTTGCTCAGAGTACATATAGCTTTTCACCTGTGATGAATAATAAAGAACTCTTCCCTTTATTCCTCTGCCCATGAATTAATCAGGCAGGGGAAAAGGGGGTTCTGGGCGAGTGCCATGGGCTAAAGGATAAAAATCACATACACACAGAGAGTAGGGACATGCAGAAATGCCATATGGAGAGTAAACAAGCTGTAGTGACCTTCTCAGGCTTTATCAAGTATTCATGGGAAGCAGGCTCATGGGGATACAAAGCTAATAATAATGAACCCACCAGCATCCTGGCATGTTCTGGTTCTGCCTTCCAACAGCATTGCCTCCCCATTTTCATGCCAGATGCCTGGTAGGCTTCAGCCCTTTGCTAATATTTGGAGCTAAAGCAAAGAGGGAAAGTGCAACAGCATAGGGAATTTCTTCATATCCAGGCCTTTTTAAATAGAGAAGAGTGGACAATGTCAGACCTTCAGGGAGACCTGGCAATCTATAGACTCCACTAATTTAAAAGACAGAGACTAGCATCTTGCAACACCAGTGGCAATTTTTTTCACTCTTGTACCTTGAACATAGACCTTGGGTTTTTTCCAGCCTTTGAGGAACATGGTCATTAGGTACTTTCTGGAGATCAGGGATGGCATATGTTACCAAGTTACTGACCTCAGACATGAAAGGAGTCATCTTATTAGAAGCCATCCATTCAACCATAGCAAATTACATTTCTTGAAGGATTTCAGCCTTGAATTTTCATTCCACAATATATTTCAAAGGAAAAATGGGACGTCCTATAAAGATAGCTAGAAGGATGAACTATTCAAGATGGGATGATTTTTCCAAAGGACAATGATCTATTTAAAAGCAACACAAATAGCTGAGTGGAAATGATCCAAATTATGTTGATGTGACTACTTGAGAAAGCTAAATGCACGCAAGTCTTTGCATCATCAGTGCTTTTAGCTTTAATCTCTTAGAAATAAAGGGAAAAAATGGCAATGTTGTCATTGTTTGAAAGACAGTGGCATTATCTTGATTTTGGTATTCTTTACTTCTCTTTGAACTGTTTTTGTCTCTCTTATATACTTCATATCTCAAAAAAGTTATTTTAAAATAACAGATGTAATTGCCCAGAGGCAGGATGGAAAAGAAAGAGACAAAAGAAGGGTTGTATAAAGACCGAGGGGAAAATAACTGGACAATATCTATAAAAACAGAATTGGAAGCTTTGAGGGCTCAAATGTTGCAGAAGACAACTTAGGTCAGTGGCAGTAACTTCCTGAAGGTGAACATTACAGCCAATTGAAAGAGGCTGGTGAGCTCAGAGAATATTTACAGCTATGTGGTGGCTGAGCCAAAGCCGGTTGCAGCTGCCATCCCCCCAACCTTGCCCCACCGGGGAGCAAGGGTTTTCCAGGGTGAATAAACCACTCTAACACAGAGCTGCTGCTCTGATTTTCCCCCTGTACTTTTACTCTAGTATCATATGCTTTCTCAGTCTATATTGTGTCCCTGCAATAATTTAACCAGTGGTGCTCCTTAACACTAAGATCCATACCTTGTGATTGTGCGGCTGGGGGTAGGGTAAATATGTGTCATGGGATAAGCTGCATTTCTCCTATAATTTTAAGCACCTCCCTCATGCTTAGCCCATTAATCCAGTATATATGCACATAGTTCTAATATTCCAGGCACCTGAACAGGTCCTGCTGCCAATAAAAAACCCAAACAAAATAAAGAAACAGGGATAAAAGCAGATTTTTCTTCTCCTTTGCCCACATGTGAAACTGCCTCAACAAAACCACATTCATTTGTGTTTTATTGGTGAATAAATTAATATAATGGTGCTAGGAAATGTTGAGTAAGGAAGGCCAAAGAGAAGACAAAACAAAACTTGGTCCTTCAACTATCTGCAAGGGAAAGCTTGAAGAAAGATGCAAAGAGAAGATGGTAGGAGTGAATGGAGATCTGTGAGGTTCCAGAGGTGAATGGAAAGATGACGACAAGGAGGCCCCACACAAAAGGGGCCGTGCAATAACACATTACTGTTGACCACGACACTATTTTAATCCTCAAGGTGTTTTGCTCTCGCTCATTAACACAGCAGAATTTTTCCTCACAAGCAGGCACAGGCATTCAGGCACACATGTACATCCTGACTCAAGAACAGCAGCCACTACCTTATCAGAAGCAGTCTCTACCTTTGGACCGGCACATCAGTGGTCATGCTGCAACATCATGCTATAATTCCTTATTTTGTCCAAACAAACCCTCCTTTCCCCACCCCTGCATCAAGGGCTCCTAAGTAAAACGTTGTATGCCATCTGGCCCCTGGAAACACGATATGCTTTGGTTTTAATTCAATCCAACCTTTCCGCTTGCTTTGGTGTTCTTTGCTCAATGTCACAGCAAGAGCAGCTTCCTGATTACCTTGCTGCATGTTTATAATTAATTTCTCTCAGGAGGATTACAGCCAATATTATTACCAAATGCATTTCCTAGGTATTGAAGCAGCATTGGTTCCAAAAAATACATGTGATTTATTTTCTCCCTAGGGAGTAGACATTTGTAAGTAGCAGATTACTGACATGCTGCAACCAGAAAGCAAAACATAATAGCAATTAATACACCCTTGTGAGGGAAAGCTGCAGAGACCTCTCAACAGCAGCAAGTTGACAGCACCCACGTCACGAAATCTGCCGCAGGACTCAAAATACCAAGCAAGATTAAGACTAAGAGTGTGGGATTTAAACTCATTGCAGCAGAGACCGTCCTTTTATTCTGCTTTTGAACAGCACTGAACAGGCAGAGGTCCTGCCCTGCAACAGGCGCTACAAGTGTCAGCACTGGGGATGAGGGGTAGCACACACCCATATGAAAGCTCTGTGGGTGTTTCAGAGGAACTGAGGCCTTTTGATGGGATAACTTTCAGAACACATTTCAAATTTTTTTCTTTTTTAAACCCTCATTATTTCAAAGGGAAAAGGAAGATATACAATTCTCTTTTTAAAAGAAGTCGTGAGGTTCCCCCTCTTCCCCTCCTTTCCATAATCTTTTGTTTAAAAGTCCCTCAAATGTGTGACATAGCAGCTTCTCTTGAGATTGTCCTTAGGCAAAAGTAGCTTTTCCTAGGAAAATTGGCTTCTGGAGAAGATATCTTTTACCAGCTCTGAAGTAATAAAACAAATGGCCATGGTATGATTTTAAATCACTAATCCTTTTATAAAAAGCATAGGAAATGGCCCTCAATCAGTTCAATAGCCATTTAGCCCTATCCTTTCTGATGAACCATTCTGTGAAAGCCATAAAGGGGTCTTGCTTACTCAAAAAATACGTACTGACTTGCCAACACAAACCACAGGTGCACGCCAGAAGCATCTTTGCAAGCACGGAGAGAACCACAGCACTACAGCAAAGCTTCGGCACATCTTGCCTCACAGCAAGGTCCTCCCCTCAGCACAGCACTGGGTCACACCCCAGGCTCTTTTGTAAGGGTCCTCAGGGAACCAGTTTGCACACAGCACATCTCCCCCAGGTCTGCCTTTATGCCCAGGCATTCCAGGAGGAAAAGGGCATTGCAAGGTGCCCGTCAGCTGACTTGGTGGACTTGAGCCCTGTAACCCTCAAGCCTCTCTCCCTCATTAGCTCCAAAGACAACACAAATGAATGGTGGCAGAGCATGGAGGAGTACAAGCCACCCTGAAAACCAGTGTGAAAAGGCACATTAATGAGGGTTGCCAAGTCCCTGCTTGTGGGTGATTTGAAAATCAATTTCTAATTGCTAGTGTGGGTATGACCTCCCATTGTTTCCCAGACAAGTCATTTCCCAGACGAAAACTTGAGATATTGTGTAAGAAAACTGCTTTTACTGAGAAACTACCAGCAAGGACTTTCAACTTCTCCCAGCAGCACATGGCCAGCAGGGATGAAAAGGGTAAAGAGGATCTGCAAGAGGACGGGTAGAGTCCCTCCATCCCACTCTCCTTTATTCACACATCCATAAAACCAGCACTTAAAGCTTTACTATATGAACAAGGTAGTTTGCAAATATTGGTAAAACATTTTGTAAACCATGGAAGGAAGAGAAAAGCAAATTTTAAAAAGTGCAATTTTCCCTATCCCATTGTAGTTTTTATCATTGTTTCTGAGGGGGAGTACAGGGCTTGTGATTATTGGAGGTTGTGCATGTAGGAATTCTGGACATTGTCAAGATCTCTTCACAGATATCCCAGCTGTTGCAGCATCTCAACCTTCACTTAAAGATAGTGTTTCTGCCTCTGAAGATAACTCAGGGTAACTTACTAACTTTCTGAATCCACTGCAGAGCTGAAATAACCATGCTAGTAGGTATAGGAATGTTCTACCGCTGCTTTCTAGCACAATAACGTTTTTAAAACCTAATTAATAACATTAAAGTGTCTTAACCTTTTCAGTACCTGAAGCAGATGATCACACTCCGTGCTTGCAGCCCGTGCTTGCCACGGTTGCCTTTGATGAGCCTTTGAGATTTGAAAGGATGGCATGCTACAATTAACTATGTGGGTCTGGACTATGAAAAAAGTGCTTGGATGGCAGGAATAGGTGAACTATTCACCTCCAAATTACACTAGCTGGACTGATTATGATAATGCCAATTTAAAAATACAACAGTAAGGTTGTGTTTCCCCTTTCCTGACTCAAAAGCCAATTTTGCTTCACACTGTATTCTGATAGCAATGAACTTGCAGTCTGGCTCATAGCCAGGTTTTGTGAGCTTTTTCTATCTTTTGATTTTTTTTTAGAAAACTTCACTTAGTAATGAAAGTAGATCCTGGGTTGTTGGAGAACAACCCAGTTCTCATATGCTACTAACTACCATTAAGTTCTGATTATTAAGCCTGGAGATCTTGAGAAAATTTCTGGCATTCAGTCTTAACTGCTAGAGCACTAGCTGGGAAGACACCACTATATGCAAGCCTGGTTCTTTATCTTATCCTGTTTTCTTTAAAATTGGGATGGTGGGTCAGGTATCTGACCCTGAAGGACCATTATTCCACTCTTCAGGGCATACAGGACAAAAATCACTGGAGTGTTTATTCGGCTTAAAGCATTTTTCAAACTGTTTCAAAGTGTTATTTTCCTTTTAGTTTAACTAAATGAGAACATTTTCCAGTTTGTGATGTCTTGGATTATGGCACATGCATGTGTTCACTTTCTTCTATGTGGTAATGGCAGCAGCTTGTCGGAAGTGTACAAATGTAAATGCCTCCCAATGTAACCTGCAAAGTAGGGGGAACTTGAGGTCCTTAAGAACAATTAAAAAAGAAACATATTTTTAATAAACAACATGACTGCTTGCTTGAGAGCCTTAGCAAGCCGAATTTCTCTGCTGTTTGCTAACACAGAGCAAAAAGGTTGTGGTTGCTTCCCCAGAGCAGTAGTCCTAAATGTCTCCCAGCAGCATCAGCACATTTAAAATTGAAATTTGAAGTTGTGAGTGGCTCATGTTTGAAACGGCAAGTTGGTCCTCCTGGAATTGGGAAAACAGGGCAAGAATGGCATGGTTTCAAAAATAATGCATTTTGGGTTCTCTGCATTATTGGTCTTTAGTGTCAACAGTTCAGAGTCATGTATTTGAGTTTTCTTCCTAAAGCATAAAAGCAGCCTCCTAGCTAGAAGGACTCCAAAGCTTTGGGTCTTTCTACCTCCTGACTGCACTTGTAGCATTCCTGAATGCCTGCAGAAACATGAGAGTCCTTATGGGTGATGTAGGTTTCTAAAGAATACCTGTGGTGGATATTACTGCAGGTCTCCACCCTCCACATGGTAAAGCTATTTCTACCCTGTGTTGCTGTGACCTAGACTTAGGTTTGTAATTCCAGTGGTTTATTTTTATTTGTTTGTCTGAGGTTTTTTGGGTTTTCTTTGACCCTCTAGCAAATAGTTATCCACAGAACATGAGTCATTCTCCTGTCTTCGTATCTCTGAGAGATTCCTGCGTTCTTTTTGTGATAGGACTGACCTCATTAATGTCCAGCTCATAACACCCAGTTTATTTCCTCATTCGTAACTGAAGGCCCATTTCCTTATGCATTCACTTGAAGATGCATGTTATTTTATGAATTTCTAGTCAATTTTATATACTGATATCTAAAAGTCGTTCTAATTAGTCTCAGCTTTAATAAGGAAATGAGTAAAAATTCAGCATGTTAAGACAAAAGGAAGCTGGATTAGATGCAATCTATGCCAAGCATGTATGTTACCCCTTATAGACCCATCTCATAATCATAATTGGCTAATCTGATTGCTTGAGTCCAATTATTTTAAATACTCCTGGCAATCAATAGAGATTCATCCCTGTAAACCTATTTGACCCCTTTCCTCAGTGAGGCACGATTACACACATAACAGTCCTCTATTAACCTTTGACAGAGGTAGGAATTAGCGATCAAGTCTGACATACAAGCAGTGGAAAGTTGCCAAGCAGTTTCACAAAAATCCATCTCCAGAATGAACCCAACACTGTGGCCTTCTAAGCGAATAGAAATTCACCTGACAAGGTGGATACTAAAAGATAAGAGGCTTTATTGATCTCTCAGTTCTCCCTACTGCACCATTGTTAATTGCAAATGATAAGAGGAAGAGTATTCAAAGTAAGCAAAGCTTTTCAATATTAACCTCAATAAGTGAATTAAGCAGCAATACTACGCATAAAATTGGAGATCACTAATGGGTCAAAAAATGCAATTCATTCTTGCTCTGGGCAATCAAGACTCTCAGATGACAGACCTCTGCAACTTACTGTGAGCCTGGTAATTGCTGCCCATTACTGCAATAATCAGAGTCTGACCTCAGGGACGAGCCACACCAAAATCTTCCTGGATTTCAGTGGCACTGGGGCAGCAGTCTCCACCAACAGGCCTATCCTTTGAAACATCCCAGCCAACAATTCATCCTACACGTTTGACCTAGGCTAAGCCATTTAAACTGCTTCCAGAAGAGCAAGGGGTTAAATCCATCCCAAGGCTATCTTGTTGAAATAATGATAAATCCGGAGCAGTGTTAATTAACAACTGCAAGAGATTCTTTTCCTATTAGCAGTAAAAAACACATGACTATTCACAGGCAGCTGTATTTCTTCAGTAAAGGCGTAATTGATATTGAAAATTTCTAGTTTAGCTTCTGAATCTCTTAGGCATTGCAAAGCTCAAAGGAGAGAGTAATTCCCTTTCTACAGGGGAAGGCATGAAGAGCAACTGTACAGAGGTCAATGAAATAAAACTGGTGCAGAAAGACATGTAAAGCCTAAAGTAGCAAATATAATCTTGCTCCCTACCCCAGTGCAATTTGCTTTCACATCACAGAGAATTTGTCATACCTGATTCAAAGGTCCAGTGGTGCCAATAAACTGCCTTTAACAGTATCCAGCACCTCATATTTTGAAAGAAGACAGAAACACCCAGAACCTGTGAAAGCACTCAAAAAAACCCCACCAACCTGTAATTCCTTGTAAGAAGAGGAAGAACAAATCTGCAAAAGTGTATTGTAATGCAGGAAAGTTCCTGCGTCTCATCACAGTCCATCCTGCGTTCCCTATGCTGAGCACTGACTCGTCCAAGTTCTCTGAGGGCTATGGCAGACCCCAGGCCTGGGTGCAGTGTGAAGAAATGGGTGTGGTGGCCTCAGCGGAAGGGAAGCTCTAATCAATGGGAATTGGAAACAGCTGGAGCTGCCAAAGTAGTGCTTGTGACAGCTGAAGGCTTCTGCTGGTACCTTTTCTCTGTATGGCCATGAGTGAGGCAAAGGAAAACTGGAAGGTGTTTCTAATTAGATTGGTGATGATACCTGGAGAAGACTTCAGTGACACACATAAGTCTGGACTGATTTTGTGCTTGGTTTGGCTGTCAGAGATGATAAACAGCTGCTATATACATTTTCATGAATTTTACATTTAGAGAGAACCTATAAACGGGAATGTTATGGCTCTGAGCCAGTAGGGTTAGTTCTATGAAAATAAACCACATGAGAAATGTTAACTTCTAAATTAAAAAAAAAAAATTAACAACATCTACCTGTTAGTATTTGAGTAGTAAAATTTAAAAATTGTGTTGCAACGTGAACAGCAGATGAACAGTAACTTGATCCAAATTATTTTCTCCATCTTGCACACAGATTAGTTCCTTACAGTTTTGCCCTAAAGCCAACTTGACAGCTCACACACTTGTTGACGAGCAGTGAGCTTGCTCTGTCCTTTCCTCTGTGCCCTAACTGAGCCTCACAGCCTTTGATATGTTTATCCTCACATCACCCCTGTAAAGTAAAGGAAAGCTTTTATTCCTTCTTTGTACAGGTGAGAAATTAATGCAAAAAAAAAAAAAAAAGATAAAAGGGTAGCCTGTCAAGTATTTTTAAATTAGTGGGAGTTAGACATCTAAATAACTGGGTGAATTTGGACATTAAAGAGTCATCTTCTGTCAGGCAGTAATTCCTACTGCTTTGCTTCATTTTTAATATACAGGTTTGAAGGTCTACCTCCCCCCTTGGCTTTATCTTTTTTCTTTTTCTGTATCTTACAAACCTGGATTTGGTTTGTGCCTTAGGACTCCTATTAGGGGTCCTTCGGCCAGCAACCCCACTTCCAGCTGCTGTTTGCGGCAATGAGCCTACAAAGAGTGCACTGCCATGTTTTAATGATGTTGAACTTCTGGAGCAATTCTCTGGGACCATTCTGCAATAGCTCATACCATTTCCAAGCATTCCAGGAGAAGAAACACAATAAATCTCTGCAGATCAGGGAAATGCTAGACTTTTTTCCCTGTGCAAACATGAGTGATTCAGAGGTGTTCTATTTCACTTTTTAATTCTGCAGACATTTTGCTTCCTCGATGCTGTTGTTTAAAACACGCAACACTGTGCTTAAAATATGCACACTCGTGTTGTGCTTGCAGCCCCTTGCAATAAAACCAATGGTGCCCTCAAAGACCTCATCTAAAAGTTTATTTCCAGCAGTACTTTAAAAAGGAGACAGCAGGGTAACAATTCTGGAATTCTGCTGTGAAATAGTTATACGTTTTATATCTTTTATCTTCCTCTGACACTAATCTTGTAGGCTTCAATATACTGGGGTTCTCTACGATTGAGTGGCGTGAATATACAAACTCCACTTCTCTCCATCTCCAACCAGCTAGATCACATAAACTGCAAGACAGTGGCAACTTACATTTGAGATGGTCATCAGCAAGCTTTAGTCACAGAGGTATTCTTGCTGACGTTCAGAAAAGGTGTTATTCACTACAGCAAGCTCTGCAGGAAATCAAAGAGCTGTTTTACGTCTACCTGTCTAGTGCTGTTTTGTGTATATGACTAACTCCCCTATTAACTTATCTCCAGTGTCCCAGTTTCATCTCCCACTATTAAATTTTCTCCCTGCCAGTCAGTTATGATTTCAGAAAAGTCTTTCAAAATGGCATTTTCTCTTCGGAATTCAATCCTTTTACAATGGATCAAGTGGGGAAAGCAGGCACGGGACAGCGGGAAATTTCAAGGGAAGAAGAACAGCAAGAGCACGTTAAAAAAAAAAGTTGCTTAGGTAATTTATTGATTTCATACCTGACTGCTTCTCTTCCCATAACCAACTGCACTGTGCCAGAGACAGGAATAGTTCTCATTAGATCTCATGGCTCTTCAAAACATAAAAGATGCGTAGCACAGACATGATTCATAAAGGGCTAGAAGACAGTTCAAACACCTTGGAACAACCATATGCTCAGCAACATGGTTAGAAGCACATGTAGAGCACGTAGTGAAAGCTTCCCAGAATTCTGTGTGTCGCCATCTCCAAATTGCTGGTAAATATAATAAATCCCTTCTTCAGGATCTATGTTCCTCCCCCCACCACCATTTGCAGTCTTTGTAATGGTCTCTTTTGTGCATTCTCTCCCCCACTGCCACTCTTGGAAAGGACAGCGATTCACTGTGTGTGGGCAAGACCAAAGGTGCCTTAGGAAAATGTTCTTTCACACACACTTGCAATGTTTTGCTTCTCCCAGTTCTTCATGTTTGTTTGCATTTTGCAGTTTCCAGCTCTTTCAGAGGGCTGTATTCAGTTTGCCTTGTTTCTACTGGCTCATAAAGTAAGGCACAGTACCTGATCCTGCCAGGTAAGCAGAAACATTTTTGTTTGAAGGCATTTTGCTTTAAAACTGCTTTGCTCTTTCCTTGTCTTGTACCCTCCATCCCACGGGCAAACTGGTAAACTGTTTTCCAGCTCATACATGTAGTCAGATTCAAGTATTGGGTGGCAATGCCTTAGGAAGTACCAGGATGTACACTCCCTATTCCATGTTTTTGGAAGCCTATGGTGCTGTGCAACTGCAATAGGGTGATGCAAGTTGTCTAGGACACTTCACATACAATTAGTCTCCCCATCCATCATTCATGATTTACCTTCCATACCCTTTAGTGTGTGCCTATACATGGGCAATGGCTGATGGAGTCATTCCTGATTTGTATCAGTGTAAGAGAAAAGAGGATCAGGCTCAAAAGCTAGTAGCTGCTTTGGGAACTTGTAAGAGGTACTAAGTGCATGATTTTATCAGTGAGTCAGTCATACATGCCTAACCAGCTTTCCATTAAGTGGTTGTTTTAGTATGTTTTGACCCACTGAAAAATGTGACATAATTAGGAAAATGATCAACTGAAGTGCAGGCACAGGTGTCTCTGCTTGTTATTCATCCATGCTGCATGATATTTAGATGGGAAACAGCAAATGCGTGTGTGGTGCAGCGTACAACAGCCCCAACGTCACCACAGAGGAAAATATTCTTATCAAAAACAACACAGAGGTGGGTTGGGTTACCATCCCATGCAGAATCTTTTCTTCTGCTTTAAGGATCCCTGGGGAAGGCACCTCCACTTCTCTCATTCCTCTTCACAATGGAGACAAACCAGACCAGATTAGCCTTCTCTGCACATTGAAAAACAGTATCTTGGGTCCTTTCTAGCATCTGCCCATGAAACTTCAGGGATGGCAGTACTGCACTTGGGCAATGGACATGTGGCATGCTTACATAGTCCTGTCCATGCCAAAATCCATCCTGCAGTTGCACTGTGACTACTGCCTCGGCCCACCTCTCTTGGGAACAACTGGTCACTGTGCTTATAGGACTTGAAAAACACTACTGTGGTTCCTCCTTCACCCAGAAGGATGGGTTCTCAGAGCTGGGAGCAATTCTTGATGAAAACTAGTGAAGCAAAAAAGCAAACTAATTTTAATCAAACTATATTAACTACGCTAGGGAGCTGCTTGGAGTATGTGACTTCTGGACCACACAGTCCCATCAGTCCTTTCCTGCTTTTTTTCTCAAATTCCTACACCACAAAATTAATTCCTTTCAAAAGAGGACAGAATTGCCCTTTATACTGTGTTTTAAAGGTGATCCTATGATTAAAAAGCAGATCCTATTTGCATTCAGATCCCAGCAGGACAGAAAGCGATACAGTTTCCTGGGCCTTGTCCCTATTAAAGAACCCAAAAAAATTCTATTTAATCTTCTAAAGAAGTACTAAGTAATGGGTCCTGGCCTCTGATACAAGGATGTAAACTGAGGTCCCTTTTCAAACCTGCTGCTAACAGGGGAAATGAAGGTACAAGAAGCAAGACCCAGTAGCAATTCTAGACTGTCCCTGACATGGCCAGTGTAACTTCTCCCAGTTTAAAGAGTCTCCACTCACTCCAGGATGAGACCAGCGCTCTCCAGTAGCCCTGCTCCCAAGGAGAAGGCATTCATTTCATAGCTGCTTTTGTCTCCTACATACACAGAGCAGAGAGGCAGTGCTCTGTTAGAGGCCACCATTTACAAAAAGGAGGGATTGGCTGCAGCTTGAATAAAAGACACAAAGCAGGA
Source organism: Cephalopterus ornatus (assembly GCA_013396775.1). Lineage (NCBI taxonomy): Eukaryota > Metazoa > Chordata > Aves > Passeriformes > Cotingidae > Cephalopterus > Cephalopterus ornatus. The sequence goes on from VZRE01005081.1 coordinate 470,891, forward strand.
GGTGGCAGATGCACCAGCCTCCCTTCCTGGTCTGTGTCTTTCTAACTGTGGCATCTGTTGTCAGCAGGCAGCATCAGCAGCTGAGAGGAGAAGTAACATGGAAGTGACTTCATTTCTACCCACTGTCACATATGTGAAAGGAAAATTCGGTCTGTTTCTCTCATCTCGATTAACAGCAGGATTTCTGGTGGGCTGGCTGCAGATTTCAGACAGCTTGTTTAACATGTTCCATGCCAGCATCTGGGTGTCCCTTGGTCTCTCCTTTAGCTTCATCTTCATCTTCTACTTAGCTCTTTGAAAAAGAAGAAACTAATCCTTCAGATGCAGAAGCTCCTAGTTTGGAGCTACCCTACTTGGTTGATGTCCTGGGGTCAGAAAGGGTGACACAGTGGTCGTACAATCTGAAAGCTGAGGATCAGCTCTGAGATCCAGCTTCAGCCATACAAATCACCTTTGATGTCCCTCAAATGCTCTGCCCAGAGGCATCTTTGTTCTCCAGAACACCTCCAAGATGCTTCGTCAGCTTCCCTACAGCCTGCAATGCTGAGCCCCTTTGGTGAGTTGCTCTCCATCAATGACATCCCTTTTCCCTCACTCATTCCTATTTAGAAACTCGTTGAAGGGACCGAAAGACTGAATTTGGGAACAGCGAACTGGAAGATCCAGCTTCCTGGTCTCAAGTCCTGCAGTGCCTAGAAAGCAAAGGAAACAACAAGCAGAAGAAGAGCAGCTTCTCTGTCTGGGAAGCTTTGTACTTGCCCTCCTGAGCAACAGCAGCTCTCATACACTCTTCTCTGAGCTACCTCACTCACCACCAGCCTTGATTTCTCCATGACTTCTTTCCAAATTTGCCTTCTTATCAGTGTGGTACTCACTGAGCCTTTCATTATCGTATACCTGCAAAAAGCTCTAAAGAAAACTCTGATCCAAATTTAAAGGTTGTTTTATTTGTATAAATGGAGAAAACATTCAAAGTAGCACCTGGAATCTCCAGTTACTGCATGTAATGCTTCTAGTGAGAACTGCACTTGTTCCACACTAAAGTCTAGTTTGAACCACCTCTGGGAAAAAGATCACAATCTCAGAAACAAGCTGTGGAGTGGACTGTAGGGAAAACACTTGCTCAGGAAAGAATAGACCAAACCTTTGAAAACCAGGCCCTGATGTTTTCTGTCGGAATTGCAAATGTGACTGTAATTGGAAGCTGTCAGCTCCCAGGTAAGAGTGGCAAATTAAGGTGATGAACCAAGGTAAGAAAGTGAGGTTATAAATGGAGACACACTTTGCTGTCTACAGGCAGACTCAGTCATATGTGAAGGCTGCATTGCAGAGCACTATTTATAACAACACTCATTTGGTAAAGTGCCTAACACTGTGCCAGGTAGATTTAGGTTTAGGAAAAAAAAAAAAGATAATGGGAGGGATATGTTTTTTTCATTGATTTTCGTTCAAGTTTCTTTTCCTCTTTTCCACCCCCACTGAATTTTCCCTGCCCCTCTGCTGTGCCTTGCTCCATGGTGCTGGGCAAGTGCCTTCACAGCCGATTTTAGTCTTTGCCCTCCATCCCTTCTTTGTGCAGTGCATAACACAGTCCATTGCAACGGTAACAAGAACTGCAAATGGAATAATGGCTCATTTTCCTCTGAAAATTTGTTTTAAGTATGCATTCCCATACTATAGAGGCTTCTGGTTTAGTCCAGTGTATATCTCAGCAGGATCCTAGTTTTCTGAAGGAGGATCTGAAGGGTTTGATGGGGCACTGATCTGTAGAAAAAAAACGGAAACATCTTCTCATTCTGCTTTGAGCATTTTCTCTCAGTACTTGTCCATTGTATGAAAACTGCTATGGATAGATCACCCCTGAATCCTGCTGCAAATAAAAAGCATGTCAGAAAACAAGGAAAGAGAGACTTGAATGGGCCAGTCACAGTAATGCTGTGGGTAATACAGTTGGATGGTGTTACCACCCAAACAAAGCCACTAATTTCCAAGTATAAATTGTGCCCCTGGTGATATATAACGTACTTTTGGCTGTACATCTGTTGCTTTGTAGAGGTGTCTTGAACTTTGCATTAACCATGCAGGGAGACTAAATGCCCATGGGCTAAAGTATTCTTAAATGGCTGATATTAGGGTAGAGGGCTGCTACCGTTTGGGCCAGTCCAAGGAAAGTGAAATGGAGACTTTTTTCTAGCAGTTTGGGCTCACATACCAGTAATGTAGTGCAGTCTCATCAGTTTGGTATCAACTTGGCATTGCAGCAAGTATTTATGTGAGGAAGGAACCAATGGAGATGGGCTTTAATAGGAGAACTGGTTATGAGGGCAAAGGAGCTCTCCTCCTTCTAGGGTGGGACAACTGTCATATTCAGCCTGCTTTTTTATGGCTGGAAAAGCCTCCCAGCATGGTAAGACTGTAATATTTACAGAGGAACGCTACTCAAAAATTTATTAACACAATAAAGCACCAATTTCAGGGTGCATTTTATTACCAACAATAATTACTAATCACTTAACTTGCTATTTCATCTTACAAGACCCGCATTTACCAGCCACTGCCATCTTCTCCCTAAGGCTGGCATAGGTCAGGGATGCAACTCTCATTTTACATGGTGGTGCACACTTCCCCCCACCATACATTGATTATGACTAATTAAAAGTTTATATCATATAAAGACCAGATAAAATGCACTTAAAAGTAATTCTGGAGCTTATGCCAGCAGTAAAATATTTTAAATTAAACCTCAAGAGTAATTCCTGCAATATATTACTATACCATTTATATTTTTGGTCTTCCCTGTTTTCAAGAGATTTATTAAGATCAGGAAGATGTCCAGCTTTGAGTCAGTTTTATCCCAGATTAGTTACATATAGATAATGATGTAGTCAGAAGGACTTGTAGATGCACATCCCCATGGAGTGACTAAGTCCCTTTGCAGGGTAACGCAGCAGTATCATGCTTCATGGAAGGAGAGAACTCTCAGAAAAGAAGAGGGACCCAGTGTGTATTTCTCTCCCCTGCACACTTTATTTCCTTCCTCTCCTGGTCTGTGTTACTACCTCAGCCAAAGATTTAAATCAGCTGGGGCTGGGAGTGTCCCACCAGTCTCTGTGAAAGCAATAACACAGCTGTGCTTTCAAGGGACTTAGCATACAGGTACTTTGGGGAGCATACTTTGTCTGACATGGAGTGTTGGTCCAGGGAGAAGAGTAGCACTGCTGCTTTGATTTTAAAAGCATGCTTTTGCTGGTGGAGATGATGGCCCTGAGGCTGTGGCTTTCTGTGCACTTTTACATCTCAGCCTCAGGCTACCATTCTCTTCAGGTAGGACCTGTACTCCTTAAATCCTTCAATTACTTCTAAAAATCATAAGACATACTCAACACCAAAGTCTCCTCAGTCTGCCTCAGGTTGAAGATCAGACTATGCATGGTGTGTAAGGGTCTCTTCCAGCCCTGAATACTCCCCTTGTGTTTATATTCTTCCCTTTCTTAAAGATAACAAATCTCAAATGCCGATTGTTCTTCCTTCTCCTAATTTGAGGAAGCAACCTGCCTCCCTTCCTAATTTGGTGATTTTATGTCCCTTGCTCTCTTGGGATAGATACATAACATGAAGGTTTCAACAAGAAGTTTTGCTCCCATGTTGCATGTACCCAATCCCTCAGGCTGAAGGTAGCTCATAATAAACACCCTCATTTACTGTTTGTTATCACTATATGCCAATTTCCTGTTTAATTTAAAATGTATCTTCCTTGCATATTGCATAAAACTGCAATAACTTCTACCATTACTGTTTTAAACATCAAAAGTTATACCAATTTCTGACAGCTTTCCTTGATTTACTGACAATATTTGAGTAGTGCATATTTTATAGCATTTGCTGCTACTAAGCTGAGATTCAAAGCATTTGCCTGCGTGAGCAGAGTGAGAGAGGAGAGCACAACAATCTTGTTTTGTGGCCACATTTTCCACCATAGCTCTCATCAGATTCATGGTTCATGATATAGCCAAAGGTAAGCACAGCTTAAAAAATAAGTTGACCTGTCTCTGACCAGGGTCACTCAGAGTTGTTCCACTTTTTTGTTGGGCTGACACAAAGCAGAAGGATGTACTCACTCTCTTTTTGCCACTGCACTGGGTCTTCCAGGGAGAAAGCAATGTGTGGGATCTTTCTGCTACCTATCCATGGTGGCAGTAAAGCCTTCCAGAGTTACCCAAAATGTGACATCCAATCTGTAGGCACTTTGAAGGCTGCTGATCTGATCCATAGATGACTGAAGTCAGCAGGATGTTTCTCATGATTGTCAATGATGTTTCCATCAAGCTACAATACAGAAGAGGAGCATTGGTTAAGGAAAAGTACTAAAAGCAACAATTCAAAAAGCATCATCTCTACAGTTCTCCCCCCATGAACATACTACACCCAAGAGATCTATTGTGCAGATTTTGTGAACGGGTATAATCTATGTTATTTTTCCTTTAGAAAAAAATTGTTTGTTTGTATTTCTGCTGAGTAGATTTGCTAGGCATCTTTTTCTTAAAAGCATGAAAAGTTTTTAGCCTATGTGTATTTGACTATGTGTGTATATAGACTGGAAATGCTGCCACACTACCACCTGGGAAACATATTTCATGATCATATTCTTCCCAATTCTCCCACATGTCCAGTCCGAAACATGAGAAAACATATCACCAACAACTTCCACAAGACAGGCATTTTTCTGCCATGCACTACCATTGTGACTCTGAAAACCACAGCCCTGAGATGGCACAGTCCTGAAGGATATTTATCTAACAGACTCCATACTACTAGAAATGCTAATTGTTGTCATATGAAAGATACTCAGAACCCACAGATGGCAGTACAAACTAAAAAAATAGTAAAAAGAAAAAAAAAATTCAAACCCAAAATGGGTGCAGCAGAACTCACACCCATCCCCTTTCTGATGCATTGCAAAGCAATTCATTCTCCTTCACAAAGGCTACCTCCCTCACTCCTGCCATCAATACTATAGCAGAGGTGGGAGCAGGATGAAGCAGGCAGAGATGGGTGCAGGAATCCATCCCAGTGTCTATTCACAATGAAGAGGAAACAGCTTTTTCTTAACATAATTACAATGTGCGCTGGAGGCTGCCGATCTTGTCATGAGTGAATGTACCTTTGCAAGAGCAGCCAGGAGTCTCACCAGCTCTCTCTGGCCTTTCTCACAGCAAAAAGCGATTGCTCCAGCCCTCCTGTGCCACCTTCTTTGTGGCATCCTGCTGGGAAATATCATTAATGCAGCAGCCCTGCTGAGAGAGAAACCAACGGTGATTCACCATATAGGAACACTGTCTCAGTGCCAGGCTCTTCTATCATTGACTGCAAACACCGTATTCCAGTCTGATTTTTCTCCGGAAGGAATCGTTATGGGATGTTGCTCTCTGTACCCTTGCCTTTCCACCCAAAGGTCACTTTTTAGCTTCTCAGGCAATTTTTAGCTAAACAAAACAGGTGGATCTTTCACACGCACTTAGGTCCTTCATGTGTTTGATAGAGTTGGGATGTAGACAGGGAAAAATTTCTCTCCTTAGCACCTAGGGAAATGGCTAATGAGTTTTACTAAGCATCAGCATATCTGCACAGGAAAAAGGCAGTGGAAACCAGACTTCATAACTTCCAGCATGTGAAAAAAATTCTGGTTTAAAATATCCATTTGCAATGGTCTGGCTGGGCAGCCCAATCCTGGAGGGACCACGATGTCAGTGGACTGTACACCAGAGCTCCTGTGGATTATAAAGATGCTCAGCCTCAGTGGATGGAGATCCTTGCTTCTGCATGTGGACTTCATATCGGCTTTCAAGATCTAAGAGTCTGCGATTTGCAGTGTGACGACAACTAAGATATTTCCAAGAAACCCCTAACGTAATGCACAACTTGTGCTTATTTTGCCTGATCCAGCAAAAGGCTTTACCTGAATAAAAGGCTGATTGGTCAGATGAACTGTCTTTATATACCTAAATAGAAGCAGGGGTCCAAGGTTCTGAACACAAGAAGTTTCTGTGCACATTACATACTCATGTTGCCTGTAGCAGTAACATGTCCATGATGCTGGAAAATAGGACAAATAGTCATACACAAGATATCCAAACACTGGAATATGAAGATGACTGGGACGTAAGATGTGGTTTATCAAAAGCCTATTGCAGGCAGATGCTGTGCAGTTTTCAGCAAATACTTAGCATTTTGGTTCTTTTCAAATGCAGCTCTGTAAACAGTGAATAGTCCCACTGTTAATGACTGGCTTGCTGTATTTATAGAAGGCCAGATGTTATTTAGCTATGATGGGATTTAAAAAGCAGTCTAAGAACTGAGGGCTTTTTTTTTTTTTTTTTAAATTCCCAGCAACTAAATCATTAAAGCTTTGTTGTACCAACAACCCCAAATCAGAGGGCATCTACTCAAGGTTCCACCATCACGACACAGGACAAGGAGATGGTACTTTTCCTAGATTAAATTATGCAATTTGGGGAAAGGAGATGGGAGTGTAAATAGAAACAAAGGTTCTAATCTTGCAGTGGTTCACTGTAATTCATCTCCTCGCCCACTCTTTCCTGCTTTGAGCCAAAACTCTCTGAATAGAGCAGCATCAGGCTCATTGGGACTCTATTGTTGGCAACATCATTTTTGACATCGCCAAGATACTGATAAAAATCATAGACCTCTTTCCACCAATCCAGCTGGCTGTGGTTGCTCACCATATATTTGCTGAGAACAGGATTTGAGCCCCCATCAGCTTTGGGTGTCTTGTTGTCCATGTCACGTACTCCTCTTCCAAGCAGCTGGTGCCAAGACTCAAAGCAGAGGTAAGGGACAGACAAGAGCATGGGAAAGGGTAAGCAAATGAACAGCAAAGGAAAGTCATAGAGGCCCTCCTGTTTAATTCCCCTATACTGCAAGAGAAAAGAATTGCTAAACAAAAAAAAGGTCTACTGACTCTGGTATAGACTGGTTCTGCACGCTTGACATTCTTTTGATAAACACTGACAACAGACTGATAAATTTCAGCTATTTACACTCTAAATCTCAACCCTAGAGGAGAGCCTTCACCTTTGCCATCCTTAGAAGAGGTGGCAAGCCTCCACGCTCCAGGACCTACAGCCATCCATAGCATCCAAGCAGCATTTTCTTGATGATGCTCCTGTCTTCCTAGCACAGCACTGCTGAACCGGCTCTCCTGAGGCCAGGGTTAACTCAGTCTTGTAAAACGTCACTTCAGCCTTCAACACTTATTTGGGAGGCAGCATCATTTCCTTTGATAGAGGGAAGAATAGTAGCTCTCGCCATCCTTCTCCCACCCCTAAGGAGCAAGAGGTTGGGTCTCGTCACTTTTACTTTTGGGAGTGCACTGCCAGAGCGCTTCCTCTACCCCCTTCAAGACCTCAGTAAATTTGTGTTTTCAGACACAGACCTCAACCTTTTGCTTAGCCCAATGAGAAGTCCTGCTCTAGTTGAGAACAGGATTTCATTTTCAAAGAGCTAAATTTTTTAAGGCAAGACACTATCACTATTTACTGAATTTTGCAATGCTCTTTATACCAGCTTCAGCTCTCTTGTTTGGTGAGTTTTCTTTTGCCTTCTCTAGAAGGAGCTACACAAATGTGTTTATAGCATTTTGTCCCTGCCCTGAGCCTTACATACTGGAAATATTGCTGCTTTTTCTCAGTCAGCATCTGGCTGGGTATGTGCAGAAATAGAGCCCCCTTCTCTCACAGCCTAATACTGATTTCTTTCCTCCACACAAGAAAAGTTCCAGCAGATATTAGCATCAGGCTGACAAGGCTGCCTTTCTTTTTGGGTTTACATTGAATAAGGCAGAAATCCATACCTCAAATCTGTGATATACGTGGCTCACACTATCAGTGTGTTAGGCTGGATTTAAAGAAAATACTTGATCACAGCTCCCAGGGGATCTTGATGCACAGGCTAGGAACGATAGACCATCTGTCCCCAGATCAGGGAGAAACCTGATGACAGGAGCTGTGTTTGCCCTGCTGCCTTCAATGTCTCATTTTGCACCCTGTCTTTTATTATACTCTTTTCCTCCATTCCTTCAGACTTCAGCATTCAGGCTTTTTGTTCGCTCCTTAGGTAGAGTACGCTGGTACTTCTTAGCACACTACCTCTACCCCATGGGAGAATGGTGTCAAGCAGCAGCCAGTCTCTCTGGGTTCAGAAGGTGCTGTGCTCCACTAAACCATATGCTCAGTCTGCAGGTGAAGGCACTGAAAAATACTTTGGAAACTAAAAGGAAGCAAATAAAGGAAACAGCATAAATTTGGAAAGGAAGAACTTGCTGTCCTGTTCAGCAGAACAGTATTTTCCTTGTCAGGCAGCAAGTCATTTTCTGACAGTTTTGTAACAGCAGCTATTAGCTGGTTTGTGCTCTTTATTCTTAGCCTTCTCCCCATTTATGCTTAGTTGATTTTGCTGTTCAGTGCAGAGGAGTCACAGGCAAATGAACCTGTTGTTGATAAGAGCCTGGTTTCCAATCTTGAAACCCTCTGTTCATGCTCCTACATCTGCACTTAGACCTAAAATTGGCACTTGACACCCACTGAAAGAGGTAAGTGCTGACAGGCTTTCTGAATAACTAATCAGTGTGCAGGTGTTTAATTGCTGAATTAAAAACCTGATTTTGAAAATTGAGCTCTAAGTATCCGTATTTCTCCAGCCAATTTTAATACTGACTTCAGACATTCACTGTGGGAAAACAGTCTGGTTATGCAGGACAATCCTCACATCTTGTAAGTACTCAGCCCTATTGCTGTGGCTCTCCCATCCCATTGTTCTCAGGTGCCCTTTCCTTTCTGCCTGCTCAGATCCAGAGATGAAAATGGCAAAGGGAATAACCAAAAGCAACTTAAACTCTCATCACTTCTGGTTTTGAAAGCCTTCCAATGGGTTCTTGTTCTTCCTAGCCTATGTGAAAAGTTGGAGGAGACATGTACTGGAAGTACTGCAGGTAGAACTGGGGTTCACACCTCTGTTACCATTTCAGGGTTGCTTTTCACCTGCTCTGAAAGGCTTCTTTTTCTTGAAAGACTGGAAATGGCATTTGAGCTACCTGTTGGGTTTTTTTTCCTTATTTCAAAGACAAAGCAGTAAGGGTACTCATGGTTAAAATCAAAGCTAGAGGAGGTCAGCTAAGAGTAAAGTACAAGATTTTCAATGGCAAGAACCAGTAAGCAGCAGACATGCCAGAAAACACCGTGACTTTTCTCCTTTTAAATTCATATATTCAGGACTATTGATCTCCATGGGAAATTATGTTTTAGGTAAAGAAAGTTTGCCATATTCATTGACAAGAATAGCAGGACGTTTTCTGCTTTATGTTTTGAAAAGGGCTCAGTGGATGATACCAGCTCTATTCTGGCTCAATTTAGCACTCCACTGCAAAGAAAAAATTAATCCAGCCAAAAAGTATTTTAAAACTAACAAAGCCTGTTTCACCATTAAATAGCACAAGATTGCCAACACGTCTCTGGAACAAAGCTTTATGACCTGCCTATGGAAGTTGGTTTGTCCAAAGATAAACTGTCTGGAGACACTTATTGTTAACAGAAAGTTTTGAGGGACATATTTATTCATGTGACCCAAGAACCAATATAAATAAAGCAGGGGAAAGGAAGGAAGTTTTTAGATAGGATGATAGTGATGTAGGTAAGAGTGTGCTACAGTAAAACCAAAAACATCTGTACTGCTGAACATGATCTCAGGGTACAGAGAAAAGGGGTTTTTTTAGTTTTAATATATTTTTCAAGGAAAGGAACCAAAACAGTTTTGCTGGCATTGAATAGGCACATTTGGAGAAAACTAAACTCCAAGTGCCAGAGATGTGAGTTCATAAATTCCTGTGCATGTTTTCACATTCCTACATCAGACTTGTGTTTTGGATGTTGATGAGTATCATAAGCGTGCTTTTGAAGTTGTATAGTCATGGCCCACAATACCAACCAGCAGCTGAAAAACAGTACTTTTCTATCTCAGCATTTGCCCTTCCACCCACATAAGACTAAGTTTAACAGCAACTGTGTCAGTATATGCCTGACTTCAAAGGCTGTAGATAATAAACATTCTTAGATTCATTACACACTGAAAACAAATGGGTAAATTTACATCCTTGGTTTTTCCCACACGCTTAAACATACCTGAGTGGAGCAAGACCTCAGGTTTCAGGTTCCAAGACCTCTGCAGATGGCTCAAGCGCAGGGCAGTACTAGCCAGCTGTTAGAAATGTTTCCTCTTGTTGCAAAACTGTCTCTCCTTGTCCCATCCAGCATACAGAGGAAGCTCATCTTCTCCCTCTTCGCAACAGCCTTCATACCTGGCCACACAGCACATCTCAAATACAAAACACGGGTCCAAACTGATCTCAGTCACCTCCTTAAGCAGTATAGCTATCACCTAACACAAGCAATATCTCTTACAGTGGAGTCTTTCTCCATTATACCATTGCTGTGAGAGTGATCGCATTTGGCTCTATATTTTATATTATTCTCTTCTGACCCTCTCCTTTCTTTTCAAACGCAAGACCTTTCTTTTTAAGAAATGTCTTTCCAATGCCACAGTATCATGCTTTACTATTTTGCACAGTTGCCTTTGTAAGGAACTGTCTATAAAAACTACACTGCTGTTACAGATAATTCTTCCCATCTTGCATAGCTCCTACTCTAGGTCCCAAAGGATTTCCTCACCCCCACAACTTGACTCACCCTTTCAGCAAACCACAGCTCCCTCCTTACTCTTTTCTTATGTTGAGACTGTGTTCCACTTCTGAAATGACTCCCCACAGTCTTCCTAATGGAAAAATTATGAATTTGCTCACCAGGAAGTGTCAGTTGTACTTGAAGGAGAAACTGAAAAGACATCTAGCCACACCTGGCACAGGTCCAAAGACCTGTACCAGCCTTCCTTGACTTCTGAACATCCCTTGAGATATAATCCTAATTAAGGATTTTGCACCTTATCATACAAAATAGACTAGATGAAATTATACAAACATCACAGCATCTGACATTACCTGTGTCTTCACAGAGGACACATGGAGAGTTGCCCCAGACAGTGACAGCAAAGCCCTGCCCAGCCTACTGGTTATTGTCACAATTGTATTGCAAATGGCATGGGACCAAATCCAGCTCATTTACCTCTGATTCAGACTGTTCACTGAGGTGTGAGAAGCACATGTAGGCTCATAAAATAAATAGCTCATCCTTGAGGATAGGGTTACCCAAAGGGTCACCATTGGGGTACAGTTCTCCTGTTGGGCCAATGAGGTCCAGCCAGTCTTGTACACAAAGTCTTTTAACTCTGAGCCCCTAAAGGCTAAATTCACATTCATCTTTTTCTTTTCTTCTTTTCTAAACAAACCCTCTTTCTGCCAAATATCAGCTTCATGTTTTCCACACTGCTGGCTGCTCTTGGCAGTAGCCTAGTTCCCTGAGACAGACTTAAAGTCTTTGTCCCTTTGCCTTAAAAAGGTAACTAATGATTGTAGCAAGCCATGGCAGTAGAGTGTAGTTTTTACAGTGCCTTGTGGCTCCTCCCAACTTCCCTAGAGTTACTTTAATTCAAATAGCAAATATATTTCCTTTAGTAACACAGTACATCCCATTTTGAGGAAATACATACTAAAATTATTCCAAATTATTCTAGATCTTTGTTGCTGCTTTTTCTAGCAATTTTTCTGTAAGGGATACAACCCCTCTTTATTGTACATAGCTCACTCTGCATAGTACTTCTCCTTTAAATTTAGCTCAGTCTTACCTTATAACCATTTAACTTCTCTGAAAAGTTTCGAGCAGAGATATCATTTATTCCCTTTGTTCCTTACACAGGTACATATCTCTAAGAGCAGCTCAATGAAGAGTCAGACAGTGGCTAATTCAACCTTCTGGGTCCTCTGGAGCTTTGATGTATTGTCAGAGCAATGGGAAAGCCATGGCTAATCTGAATTTGGTAAGGGATTTAATATCAAGCTCAGATGAAATAAATCAAATGAAAAAAATATGGCATCAAACACACATGGTAGGGAGACCATGGGGGTTAATTGGCAACCTTTCCCTTTGATCATAATCCAAGCATCATTGAGCCTAAAAAACAGATGTTTGGTTTGCTACCTTAGAAGAGGCAAGGGGTATGTGAAGTCATATAAAAAAAATAAAAGTCATGATTTTTTAAATACTAACTACAATGCAAGAACTTTTAAAATTTTCTTTGTAAAAGTCTTCTCAAAGACCTTTGAAATCAAGCAGGCCACAGATGAGGTGAATTTAATTGATGGTTGGAGTTGTGTGCAACTTTTCTACATCAAAGTTGTCTTTGGATAATAAAACATTGACTAGTTTCATTCCCTTTCGTTCATATTTTTTTAATTTTAAAACTCTCCTATTCTTGTCAGTAAGAAACTTTTTCAAGTACACATATGGGATCACACACCTAATTATATTCTGAGGCCAGACATGCAGGAAGAAATTCTGTGTTGTGACCCACCAGCAGCATTTCTATGCCACACTCCACACACTGTGGCGTGATTTCCTTTCAATGACTCTCATGCTGCTCAGTTATGTTTTTCACCCCTTTCCACAGCTGACAGTTCAGTCGTTAAGACAGTGACTTGCTTTCCTCTATATAGGAAGAAGAGATATTTATGATGGTATTACAGGACCAAAGCAACTGCTGTACATATCAAACAATCACAGAATGGTTTGAGTTGAAAGGGACCTTAAAGATCATCTAGTTTCAAACACATACAGATACACACACACACACACACCCCCCCCATGGGCAGGGACCATTTACTAGACCAGTTTGTTCAGATCTAGTCTGTACTCTGCACTGGTGCAGCCTCACCTTGAATATTGTGTACAGTTTTGATCACCTCAAAATAAGATGTTAAGCTATTAGAGAGTGTCCAAACAAGGGCAACAAAGATGGTGAAGGGCCTTGAGGGGAAGCCATATGAGGAGTGGCTGAGGTCACTTGGTCTGTTCAGCCTGGAGAAGCGGAGACTGAGGGGAGACCTCACTGCAGTTACAACTTCCTTGTGATGGAATGCGGAGGGGCAGGCACTGATCTCTCCTCCGTGGTGATCAGCGACAGGACCTGAAAGAGTGGCCTGAAGTTGTGTCAGAGGGGATTTAGATTGCACATTAGACAGAGGTTCTTCACCCAGAGGGTGGTTGGGTGCTGGAACAGGCTCCTCAGAAAAGTGGTCACAGCTTCAAGGCTTCAAAAAGTATTTGGATGATACTCTCAGGCCCATGGTGTGACTCTTGGGGATGGTCTTGTGCAGGGCTAAGGGTAGGTCTCTATGGTCCTTGTGGGTCCCTTCCAACTCAGACTTTCTGTGATTCTGTGAAGATGCAAAGAAGCATTTATATTAATTGAAGCAACAAAACACACTCACCAGGCTAAATACAAGTAGATGCCTACAGTTTTAGTAATATCAGAGTCCTCTTCAATGCAAGTCCTGCAAGCCATGTGAGCCTGTAGCAGATAGGATTTTACAAGGGCCAGTGGTTACCTAAGCCCAGCAGCTGGAGGTAGCAAAGTAACGATCAATGCATCTAGTTCCAGCACTGCCTATGGCCATTTCACATCTGACTAAAAAGACCTAATATTTGGGATCAAACCAGACCAGACCTGTAACCAAAGATGGGGTTTTGGGAGGGCAGTTTTGGTTGGTTGTTTTTTGTTTGGTTGGGGGTTTTTTAAGCTTTATGGGCTTGTTTTCTCCGGACATCTTAGTTGCAGATGTGTTACTACCATCACTGATTGGCTCTGCCTTGGTCAGCAGCAGATCTGTTTTGGAGCTGGCTGTTATTGGCTCTGTCAGACATAGATGAAGCTTCTAGTTGCTTCTCAGAGAAGCTGCTCCTCTAGGACCCCTGCTACCAAAACCTTGCCATGCAAACCCAATCCATTATGTTTCTCTGATCCATCCAAAGAAACAGTCACTACCAAGGCAGGCTCAATAACCTTGGTTCCAGAAAATAAATAGGCTAATTCTTTCTTCAAGCTATGAAACAGGCATTGAAATGCTGCCTTGGATGGCAGATTCTGCTTGTGGCATCACTGCCAACCTCCTCCTCTTTACTTTTGCCTGTTGTAGAGATCACTGTTAACAGAAATCAGATTTTACCTTAAAAATGCACAAGTCATGACTAGTCATCTATTGTAAGTAAACCCATGCAGTGTATCTCTAAAATAGAAGAACTGTAAGTCTTTTGATGAGATACTTACAAAACAGGTCATATTAAATACAAGAGAAATGCTCATTCTACATAAAAACATCTCCTAGAACTTTTTAGAAGTTTTACCATATGACATACCGGGTGGAAGCCCCAGCCCCTTTGTGGTTTGCAGCATCAAAACACTGGTTGAAAGATCCACTCAGACAACTCCTAGACAAGTCTGGATAACAATCTGAGCTTCTGGTGCTCATCTGAACTGAAGCTCCCAAATCCTTTGATGTTTTCTCATCATTAATTAATTCAGCATCAATGTTAATTGCCTACACAATGCATGGAATTGACAGTACATCGAGGACTCAGCCTGCCTGTTTTGTAGCTGGCTAACCGGGGATGCGATTGCTTTGCTGCTCTCATTGCTATTCTTGTCAGGCCAGACATCAAATAAAAGCAGTGACACTTTTCCCCCTCAAACACAGTCTGTTGTGGGTGCAAGTCAGATCTGATAGTTACCAACAAGAGAAAATGGACTCAACTGGCATCATGACAGAAATCCACAGACAGTATTTTTCCCCTTTTAATTATTAGCTTCAAAAGATAAACACACTGACATTAACAGAAGCTTAGAAGATGCAGCACAAAACCTTTATACAGACTGTCACTGTGGGGACTAATTTGCAAAAATTAATACAAACTGGAGACAAAATAATGATATTCTACAGATGTAAAGCAAAACTATACTGAAACAAAGAAGAAAGGACAAAAGGCTTCTTCCTTCACTGCAAAGGAAGTGCATCATTAACACCATGAATCACACCAAACTTAGTCCAGGCTCAAACAGCTTCAGCAGCTCAGCAGCCAGGCACAGTAACCCAGTGTGCCATACACCTATAATTACAGTCTCCACAGCTCCAGCACATTCCAGACGTGCCCACTTTCTGTGCTCTGCTCAGCGAGATGATAGCACTCTGACACACAACATGCATATCTCATGCTTCATGGCCCTCATGTGTCTTCCCTGTGCTACATTGCTGGAGCATGTGAATTGACAACAGCTCCCTACTTGAAACTCCTCTTTGACAGCTCAGAGCAAAGGGAGGCTTTGCTCATGTCCAGACCTGGCTGTGAGCCAGATGCGAACCTTCATGGGTTGGCAAAGCCATCCCTGTCTGCTGCTAGTACCATCTCAAAGGCATGGGGAAGGATCTGAGGGGCCACAAGGATCTAACTAGGAATGGCCTAAACACCTAGACTCAGTCTTGTAGTGAAACAGATGAAATCTCTGTAACACTGAACTGACCGTTGTAAGCTTCAGGTTTGTGACACTTTTCTCTATAACTCCTTCTGTTACTAAATCAAGCTTCCAGATCATAATGTCAGCTTCTGTTCAGATGCTTAAAAGGCCTCAAAGTTCTATTTATTTTAATCTATATCCAATTTTGGGGGGTTCATCTGACCTGCTGTGGTTGAATAGCAACTCAGGAAATTTTGCAGCCCTGCAATCTGGAACTACGTGGATATCCCACCTGTGGTACCAGTGGCTGTTCAGCAAGTAGCCAATAACTAACTGCATTCATTCTCCCCAGCCTAGGACAGATCCCAGCTCCAGCTTATCATGGGTTATTAGCAGAGGTTTTAGGCATACCTTTTGTCTTGCTTTGGTTTCAGGCATTTAGCACCACAGTGCCACTTGGTTCTTCTGTCAACTGACTTGTGACTTCTGTACTGCAAACAAAAAAGGTAATAATTTGAAATGTTTGCACTTAATTCATCACCTGTAAGTGTTTATGTCACGGGAAGCCTGTGCCACAGCATGGCTTAAGTCTCTCCACTCTTGGCAAATATGAACCACATATGCATTGGAATATCTGTGTGTGTTTTAGCAGAAAGAGTATCTCAGCCCTTCGTTACCCAATGCTTTCTCAATGGTTCCCTCAATAAACTCATTGCTGCTATTAAAAAAAAAATTAAAAAAAGAGCTTCCACATTTGTTGAGGCTACCCCCTACTTCTGGAATTCATCCATTTGCTACAGTTTGGTGCCACAGTGTACTTTCTTAAGTGCACTCTGAGTAGCAGATAGGTGGTCCTTAACCTTTTCTTGTAGCAGATGCAAAACTAACGTGTCAAGGCAGATGAGAGGACTTTGGCCCAAACAACATAACAACCCAGGAAAATATCAAGTGCTGAGACAGAAACTTTGTCTGGGTGCCATCTCCCCCTCTTTCCATCATATAAGCATCTAGTGAGGAGTCACTGCACCTCTCCAACTCTCTTGTTCCTCATTCCTGACACATCTAAGACAGCCATGGACAGACCAGCAGTCTAGCTTACTGTGCAAGAAATCAGTAATTAGAGCTACACTACTAGGCTGTAAGCCCTAGAAGCTTCAGCTCTAGAAATGAAGCTGCATCTATAGGCAGGACAGACAATCTGCACACTAAAAAGAGTCCCTGGCTTGGGGACCAGGGGCAGAAAGCCATTGTTGCTTCTGGCAGGCAGACTGAAGGGACTCTGGAAACTTACATCCAGGCAGAGTGGGTGGGAAAAGGAAGGACTGGGAAGTGCCTAAGGTCTCAAGTAAGGTCATAGGAAAGTCATGTATAAAATATACAATTTTTGAGTCTTAAACAGAGATCCAGTCCACCCACTTACTCTATTTAGGAGCAGAAAATCTGTATCAGCATCTGCTCTGAGAAATACCTGTGTCAAACTTGTGGCTCAACAAGAAGGAAAACCTTTATTTACTAGTCAGTCAAAAATGGCACTAAGCCCAGAGTCATTAACTGCCTACCTGCTGATCCATGCTCACAAAAACAAAACCACCTTCCCCAAAAAAAACCCTCAAACCCACAGAGGGCTACTTCTGCCCTAAATGACTATTGGCTGGATCAGGTACTGTCAGGATCAGGTCTGTCCTCCTAAAATGAACATAAAACTGGCATCATGTTCTCCAGCTGATTTAAGGGAACTGTAATGCCATATATGGCAAGGAGATCCTACAGCGCACAGGTTTGGTACAAACGAGTGAAGTCACCACCACAATCACCTGCCATGGCTTGCTGAAGTCAGAGAAATGAATGATTTGGATTTCCAGGAGGATGAAGCTGCTTCCCTTCATTGATTAAATATTTCATATATTAAATTACACGCTTAAAGTTTGCATGCCATGATTATCCCCTTTCTGGAGCTACAGTCCCTGACAAACAGGTATCTTAATCTGAAAAAAACTTAAGAAGCCAAGGGTAAGTGGCACAGAGAGGTAAAATGCCCTCTCCAAGGGATCCAAGAAATTGGTAACTCTGCCAAGTTATTGCCTGTCTTCTCCACTCCCTCATGCTGCTTTTCAGCATGAATTAGCCATCTGGCCTTCCCTTTCCTTGTGCTTTGCTATGCCAGCAGAGCTCAGCTCCACCATTTCACTGAGTTATATTTAGAGGGAAATTACTTCAGCCCTGCCCAGCCAGGCAGGCAGGAAAAGCATTTCTGGGTACATTGCTCCTGCACAATGGGATAGGGACAGCACAGCTGACCCTAACACTGTATATGCGCCATCTCTGATCTCCAGCCTTCCCAGTGCCTCACCTGTGCAGTTGTGAGATGGAAAACAGTGTGGCACCTGATGTCAAAACAAACTGTAATTAAAAAATGGGAAAAAAATGGCAAGAAAAGGCAGAGGCTATTGTGTGCCTTTCCAGAGTGCTCACAGGAAGAAGGCATCTGGTCAGCCTCTTATTGCAGCCCCTAGTCTTATTGCAGTGTAACAAACAGACCATGCCACCTGCTCTCTGCAGCTCCACATATTCAAAGTCTCTTAACAGTAGCTACCCACTGAGACTGTGCCTCATGGTTTCATTACACAACCCCCTCTATTTTGCGCAAGTTTTTCCTTTCCCTCAATTCCTACTCTTGGGCCCCATCTCTCTCCACCTCCCTTTTAACCTATGCAGTATGAATACACACGCCTGCAGCCTCTCTCAGCCTGCTTGCCTTCCCATCCAAGGCTCTGTTCACCCACACTCGACTATTAACAGGTCTTGCAGTGTTGCTTTGGAGCAGAAGGGTTGGGGAAAGATAACAGAGGAGGCCCCTGCCAAGCCAAGCACAATGTAAACAAAAGAAAGCATGTAGATAGTGGAGTGTATTTGCAAGACTGAGAGACTTCACAATAAAATGCCTTTTCTTCTTTCTCGTTTTCTTCTTGTTAGAGGGAAATAGCAACTGGAGAGGGTTCTCCTGTAAGTTTTGTGCACTGTCATTGCTGACAGATGGATGATGTCTTGATTTTGAAACCCAAAGACCACAAACAGCATGTGAAAGACCTTTTTCCCCCATTACATGCAGCAAGCTCTTTACTTCGAAAAACATGCAATCAGAGAGAAAGCTGCCAGCAAGCACCAGTTCATGTATTGAATTGGTCAGCGGCCCACGTCCTTGCAGGCACCTGCCCTTCCTGGTGGGGACATGGAGGGCGTGACCATGGCACACCCTTGGTACTCTGCCAGGACCCTATGTGTGCCTGCAGAGAGCGAATTGCTAGTTTATGGGTGCAAGACTTGAAACAAGGGAAATTTCGTTATCAGAGAAGAGCAATGTGATATTAAAGGCATGATGAGGATTATCCCTGCTTGAGATCCACAAAACTCCCTCATTTTGATAATAGGACCAGTAGTGACTTCTACTAGGACCCTATTCCCCACATTCTGCATCTTCTTCCCTATTTCTGCTGGCTGTGAGGTGGATTGTAAATGCTCTGGGGCAGGCTATTCTCTGCAACCTCTTTGCTCAGAGATGCTGATAGAGAACCATCTTGGTGCAAGCAGCCTCCAGGCCCTTCCTGTCATGAAGCAGGAAATGCCAGGCTTCAGGACAATTAATAAGATAATTAAAAGAATTTATCCCTGGTTCTCATTTTTTGTGCAGGCTCTGACCATCAAAACCTACTAATGTAAAGTGTGTTAGCTCTGAAAGTCACAGCAGCCCAGACAGTGCAGATGACCAATGGTCTCACCACACTAATTCAGCCTTATCTAATATCTAGTAAAGATTAGTCAAGTCCCCTTTTCCTTAATGCTTAAAAAAACCCACCAAAATTTGAAAAGTAAGATGCAAAAACATAGCAAATAATGAATACAAAGGAGTATTTATCCTTTTTTTTTTTTTTAAGTACATGAACCATCCTTTTCTCTCTCCTTTTTATCTCTCAAGCTCATCTGACTGTGAAACTCAAAAGGCTACATTAGCCTAAGCTGTGCTATTGTTTCTCCTCCTCTCCTCAATCGGCAGACATAACTTTCCTCCGGAGCAGTGAAGCTTTAAAAGCTTTTCAAAAGTAGTTCCTAATAAGGACAAATGAACAGGCTGCCTTCTCTTTTTCCTTACATGGCTCCCAGGGTATCTGCAGAGGAGCTTCTGTGGGTCTGAACTCAAGACAGCACCATACCCCTCTGCAATAACCCCTCTCAGGAGCCTGACACAGCCTAAGTACACAAGAGAGTACATGAGATCCCAAGGCCTTAGACCTCATCCCTAACCCATAAGGACCCAAAATCACCAGTCCCCATAAACCTTGCCTCATGACTTTGCGTCCTAGAAAGGGCACTTGGCCCATGGAGACTTCTCTGCAGAAGCTCTTGTCTGTGAATAGACAACATTCAATTGTTTATCTCTTTGCCCAATGCTGATGTTTTTGTGCTAAAAGCTGACAGAAAATCTCCTTAATTAAGGTATATTGACCAACAGTTAGGACTTAAAAGGGACCATCTAGGCTTCCCCCTCTCCCCCCACCCCCCTTTGGGGGTAACAGGAAATATATAAATACATTTCTCTTGGAAACCCAGCCAAAAACAAGTTTAATGGGGATGCATCCCAGAAGCCCTTGGCCTGCTGAAGGGTGGACCGCATTTAAAGCCCCTCCTCTATCACCCTGGGAATTTTTGCTGGGGGTTGATGCTCACATACAGTTGTTCAGATGTGTTGCTGCTCTCAAATGAGAATATGAGGAACACCTCTTAACTGTAATATTAGCTAGGTATTCGAAGCATGATATAGGTATCATGGTTCATATCCCCTCTCTGCTTTCTTAGAGAAGATGGGTAGCAGATTCTGAGTAACCAACAGTCAACGTGACTGTCATGAAAAACCATAACTGAACATGCTTGGGACTGAAAGCTGACAGTCTAAAGTATAAATTTAATTATTTAATCAAGCCGAAAGCAGTTCCCAGGATTTCCCCCCCCCCAATCATTTATACAGCAAACTAATTTTTAATTAATATATTAAGTCACTAATGGATTTTTATTTTTTAAAAAATCCCATATCTACCTATTATCACAGAACATCATTACAGAAAGCATGACTGCAGGGTCAAATGACATTTGAAATGTAACAAAAGCCTACTTTGACAGGCATTTCACTGAGCTCCAGGCTGACTGACAAATTGTTCATTGCACACTCAGCCGTCTATCTTTCAGAAACAAGAAGCGAGAGTAAGGTAGCCACTGCTGACTTTTATCCCCAGACCATTTTCCTCCTCAAAAGTGTAATGCGCTCAAAGAACTACAAAAAAAGAAAAGTAATAAAATACTACTTCTGCTGACTTGAAAAAAAAAAAAAAACAAACCAAAAAAACCCCCACCACCAAACCAAAAATCCAAACCTAACAAAAAACCATACAAAACCCTTTTAAAAGGTTCAAATTGTGATTATAGTACTGAAATATTGCTAGCCCACAAGCAGTAGGGAAAAATATGAATAAATTGCAGATCAGTGTTTTACAACAATTATATTTTAGCTCTTAAACCGACTTACAATCCCGACAGATTTACTGCATATTCAAATTAACACACCGTAGCTGAATCTTACTGCTGCCATAACTTTTATTCAAACAGTCATATTTCCAATGGCAGCAACTATGCTTTTACTGTTGGATAATTTTTGCTAAGTAAAATAAATACCCTGTTAGATTCAGGGTTTTGCCCATAATTCAGCACCAAAAACTAAATTGCTCTTATGAAGAAGTTGTAGCGTCATGTATTTTTGCTCTTTGGGGGCTGGAGGTAGCAGTAACTTAAGAGTGGAAAGAGGGCTGGGAGATAAAACCAATACACTATTCTGAGCTGGGGACCATTGTCTAACATTTTTACTAACATAAAGAAGAGCTGTGCTTCTGGATCACCTCTGTAGGACCCCAGAGGTTTTAGGTCAGCTCAGCATAGGCAGGCAGTGCCACCCAGTCACCTCCTGGTGCTGCTGGTTTATTTTGGTCAAATTTTGGGTGTAGGCTCGCTGTTGAATGCAATTGTGTTATGGCAGTACACCATGTTACCATCAGCCAAATCCCTCGTCTATAGCCAACCATGCACTTAACCCCAATGGTAAAGGTAAAATGCAGGGTACTGTGCCTGGGCAAGGGTAGAAGCACAAGCATGATGTGTGACTACTATCACAGATCATGCACTGCCATGAGTTTATCACATGCGTCCATTTAGTTTTCCTCAGTTTTTTTAGGGTCTCACATAGCTTATATAAGCTCTGCTCCTCATTAGCTTTTAGCTGTGTCCCTGTTTCTGACAGGGAATTTTGCCTTAACAATTTGGCTGCTCTCAGTTTATAGAACAACACTTGGAGTTAATTTCCGTAATAAAGACTCACTTTAAAAGGTATTGAGTTACAGTTGCATGGCAATGCCTATTTATTTTAAAAGGAAAAAAAACCACAAAACTTTGAAAATCATGTCGTATTCATGACAAGCTAAAACCTTCTAAGGACTCCACAACAGGGTTAAAACCTAATATTAGAGTTCACCTGGCCACAGTTGTAATATAGTGATAGGCATCACACAAAGGCCAGGGGTTTGACATGACACACTGAAGTCATGGCTCACAAGGCAAAATCTGCTGTCTTCTCAATGAACCAGCTCACTCACACCTTGTAGCACTTACACTCTAACAAAGTGAAGTTCAAGGCCAGTATTTTAAAGGATATCTAAAGATCCCATTTGTCTCTACATAACACACATACTTTATAGTTAAATCTAAAAAGCAGTACATGCTGTGACTTTCAAGTCTTGCTGTTTAGGCACTCAAAAACTAAAATACCTAAAATCATCAGTTGATCAACATGATTGATATGTTCTGGATAGAGTGAGCTTTGGCGTTTTGGGTCAGGTTCAAATGCATGCAGCTTCTCCATAAAAATAAAATAATGCTACCATGATTTGCCGGACAGTATTTCCCAGCCTGCAATCAAAATGGGCACTTCCTCAGCTACAGAGTCTTCCTTTGTCTTCACTGGTAAGAAGCATCACTTCATTACCTTGGACCAATGCTGAGAAAGGGAAATTTATTATTAAATCCAAAAGATGACTTCCTTATAACCTTGTTGGTCTGTCAATACTTTATACATAAGTTATAACATACACATACATCAGCCACTCTACCATTTGTCAAATTGGATGTCCCATATATCAGTACAGATGGGAGAAAAAATGTTATTTTGTCCAATGTCCCTTGCTTACACAAAAGTTCATACTGAATTTGATGTTTCAAATCACACACTTGACAATTTTATTGTTGTCAGTGATAAAGGAAAAAGCTCAAATGAAACCCGTGTCCTTTGCTGTCAAAGACAAGGGTATCTCATGTCTTGAATGCCATCACAGGAAGGAAATTGCCTGCCCTGGTTTCAAAGAGAGATTTCTGGAAGAAGAAGGGAATGACTGCTTGACAAACTGCACCCTTTTTGAAAATTGTCTGTCAATCAAGGAAACCAAATCTGTGATTAGATGTTAACTCTTTCAAGTTGCCCTGATGTTGTCCACACAGCATGTTTAGGTTCTGTCTTTAAAACAACATTTGTCAGAGAGTAGCTTCATCTTCAAAAACTTAGTTACCAAAGTTTTTCAGCCAATGCCTTCAATTTACCAAGAAACACCTTGTCTGTTTTAGTCACCATTTATTTATCATCTCTCATGCCAAATGTGTTCATTTCCCTTAATGCCCAAATAACCCTTTGATCTGATTCAGAAGCCTGGGAAGCAGCAACAACAGCATTCACAGCTTGCACTAGACTTATGGAAACATAGGGTGTAGGAGCCAACTGGCAAAGGCAGAACTCAATAGCACAAGCCTGGACAACAGGAATACTCAGCAGGGAGGCTGTGCAATAGTATCTTCTATTAAAAACAAACAAACAAAAAAATCCATACGAACAAAGAGGATCCCAGCACAGGGGAATGTATGTTTACTTTGCAATTTGCAAGAATCTCCCATAGGCAGCAGCTGGATCAATTTTAGCCAAGCCTCTCTCTGAAAATCTGCCCCTTCTGTTTAGGAACTCCAGAGCTCCTGTTCCCATAGACATGGGATTTATTATTTGTTTTGCTAAAATACCTAGAGGAAAAACACTAAGACTTTCACAGGGGACATCTTGGGCATGGCTTCAAAATAAATTTAAGCACTGAAGATGAAAGCTGTGGAGTTACAGAAGAGAGAACAGGGAAGTCCACTGCAGCCCCTCCCTCTCCTCCACTGAAGATCAATTAGGATTGACCAATCCGTGTGCCAGGGAAGTTAGAAGTGAGATTTTTTTTCCAAAATTGCACAGGAAAATACTAGGAAATTGTAAACCTGCAGACAGTGCAAGAAAGAAAAAAAAAAGGCAGCATGTCAGAGTGAAAAGAGCTAGGGTGTTGCCTACAGTGAGATGTTAAAAAAGTCAAAACAAAATCAGGGATCGGATGGTTATTCTGCACTTCAAAGCTGCACAACAAATACCAACAAGGTTATATAATTCCCTGCTTCGGAATTTAAAATAATCTCTATGATAAAATTAGCATAAAGGTCAGATTATCCTGTTTCTGCCCACTCCTCTTTCTCCCAAGGCAACAGTGGGTAAAGTATTCAGGAGGCTTTCAAACTGCTGGGAGGTAGCTCACTGTATCTTTGCACAGCATGCCCTGGGTCTGATTGGAAGAGGGATTTCAGCCCATGCATCATTTAGCTGCTTTTGCAATTTTTATCTCCGTTGCTTTCCACTCTGAGACCACATCTGGCAATATCTACAAATGTTCGCTACTCATGAAAATGTGATGAATGCCAGGGTTTGCCAAGAAGATTCATATTACATCTAACAACTTTATGATAGCCAATAGCTTACCCATCAGGATTGGGTATTTTATTAGAGACCATACTAATGGCTTTTCTCTAATATTACATTATTGAATTTCATAGGTGGACCACACTGTGAAAAAAGGGAACGTCACCTTTTCCATCTTTCTAGCTAAATAAATACATATATGCAGGGCAAATCTACATTAGTTCAGTGTACATTTTTGAAGCATCAAGTCTCTCCTCACAGACATATTGGCATTTACTCTCCTCCATGCTCTTTGATTTCTCTGCTGCCTCTCTGCTTTTCCTTCTGTGCTGAACCTGGTCTAGGACTACACCTCCTACAGAGGTTGCTCTATTTCACTCACTGTCAAGTAGATTTTTTTCCCCACTCCCTTTCCTGTAGGGTAGGATTACTCTTGACTAACACCAGCTGCTGATTGCATGTTTCTTTGAAACCTCTTGAGCTGGTGGTAGTCAGTGAGAAAAGCATGGGATTGACAGAGATGGAATATGATTCAGTTAGACTGTTCATTATAGGGGTAAAAACTCAAATGCCATATTTTAGGCAGCAACACCTTGCTCTACCTCCTAACTTAGTTTCTCATCACAACACCAAATATCACACCACCACCCAACAGAGTTAATTCCTCCTATCTCGAACCTTGCATGGTAAAAAATGTCTCATCCTCCCTCGAGATTGCATTTCAGACTTGAGCAATTCAGGGAACGATTATCCCAAGGGAACCTGGCAGCCAGCTACCCTTGTTGAAAACACAGAGCATTGTTTCAGGACAATGGAAATCGTGTACAGCAACATTAAGAGTAACACATGCAAGGCAGGGACTGGGCTTGAGAGCTGAGGGCACACATTTTTAACTTTGTAGAGGAGTGCAATGCAGATGGCAAGCTGGGCAATGAGCCACTCCAGCTCCTTGCTCCCTTGCTGTGGGAACAGTCAGAGATGTCTCCCTCCAACAGGTTTGAGGAGCAGAGACAAACTAGGGGCCCAGGAGAGAGTTAAGAGAGAAAATGTAGCTTCCCCAAGGGCCTCAGATTTCCCCCAGCAAGCACACCAGAGAACAAGCAAACATTTGCAAATGATTTTTGGGTCACAAACACCACAATACATCATATCATGCTCATAAACAGAAAAACTGCTCACTACAAACCCAGGACAAAGACGTTCCTACCTTAATCTCTACTTATTTTGCAGGCAGCAAACCTGCCTGTCTGGGCTCAGGCACTGAACTATCAGCAGTGACTTGCACACACTGACTCCACCACAAGCAGGGAGAAATGCAGCTGCTCTTTAACTCCCCTCACTGACTTTAGGGCTCTTTTAGCCTGCATAATGCCTGGAGGAGTTAAATACTTACCTCCACAGACTCATCTTACACCATAAACTATTCCCCAACACCCTCAACCACGGCTGGGGGCAGGTCCAGGGCTTAATTGGGTGCTGTGGGCAGGGCAGTGCAGGTGGAGACCCAGGTGAGGTTGGAATGGGAAATTAAGGGTTATTAATGCCATGGGGCCCTGACCATTTTCTGCACATGCTGCAGAGGCTTGGTACATCTTGGACATTTCATTTTGAAGCCTCAATATTGCAAGAGATGCTGCGGAAGCCAAAGTTTCAGGCTGGAGCAGAAAAATAGATGCTGAGATCTAGGAGTCCACCTTTGATGTGGTGGTGTGTGCTTTCTGCAAGTGCCCCAAAACACATGCCTTGCTTCAGTCTGACACCTAAGGTGATGCGTGCAGCTTTTCCTATCAAAACCATATTTTTTCCATTTAATAAAATAATTGCTTCTGGTTTTGCTGATGGCCAGAAAGGCGTAGCTCGTTTCCTTCCTCCAGACACAGAGAGAATGTAAGGATGAGCAACAGCAATTAGAGAAATTAGAGTCATACATGGAATACAAATGGTAAAGAGACAAAAAAAATAATGCCATGACATTTTCAATGGTACAAAGCTGTGAGTTCTGCCACCCCCTTCTAGTTTGCTCACAGTGGAGTTCCTCCATATGATTTGCAGAAATAACGTGTTTTGAGGGGAGGAAGATGGGAGAGAGAGATGTGTTTTATTGCAACTTGCAGCTGAGTTCTGTTACATATTGCAGCCAATGGGTCCTAAATAGTCTCCCTGACTGTGACCCCGATGTGATAGCTTACCTGGCCCAAATAACCCTGGGCATGAAACAGCATAGGGCTCATTTGGTAATGCAGGTATTGAAACGGGGAAAGCAGGAATGGAAAAGGTTATGGTTCCCAAGCCAACAACTAAAAGAGAAAGTGCCACCTGACACAGTCCATCAGGATGCCGCTCAAAAGCTGGCAGAAGAAAGCCTACAGGTTTTTCTCTAGGTACTGTGTGTGCATGCACATGTGTGAGCATATGCACACATGATCCCTCTTGTGTTACTGTGAACAGGATGAGAAACACTAAGTCTTTGAGCCATCTGTCCCAAAGAACAGAGCTATTCACCCTGTAAGTGCTTAAGGAGGGACACAGGGAGCAGATGAGCCCTTTTGTAGCAGCACTACAGGGTCTTGCTTTGCCACAGACCTGTTGTGCATAGTGTTGAAATCACAAGCACCTAGGCTTTTTCTGGAGGACTGATGTTGCTCTGCTGATGTGCCATCACTGCCATGTGCCCATCAGCAGTCTGCTGCACCATCACCAAGGGGCATCCACATCTGGGGACAGAATCAGTTGGGGCAGGTACAGAGGTCTGTATGTACTTGCTGCCATCATTTAAACACTTCAGAGGACAGATCTCGCTGCAAAAACATAGGACCAAATTCATGGCCATGGCAGTTGCCTATTGGTGTGCAATGCAAGGTGATTCCTTTGCTGACAGCAAGCTGAGATGGTGGCACTTCAAACTCTACATGCCTAACTCAACCTCTGTAAAAGTCCATCTCTTAAGGTGCCCTCTCCAGTGAAGAGCAAAAGGGAGACCCCTCCACAGAAAAGCTTCAAGAAGAAACAGAGATTACATTAACTAAACATAGGCTAAAGCTCCTTTTCCGCTCCTTCCCCTAAATGCAACCACATAAGGCTTGACTGAGGGCATTCCTGACCCCAGAAGCAGCTGTGTATGGATGAAAGGCAGATGTTTGCTCCAGCCAGCTGGGGTCAGTGATTCAAAACAGCTGCCCACTGCCAGCAGAGCCCATGGGAGCAAGCAGAACAAAACCAGAGCAAACCTCCACAATGAGAAAACAGTAAAAAGTCTAACGAGTAGACTTCCCAAAGTTTCCAACAAGACTTCTTGCTGTGCTGGGTCTGC
The DNA here is from genome assembly GCA_013396775.1 of Cephalopterus ornatus. Classification (NCBI taxonomy): domain Eukaryota; kingdom Metazoa; phylum Chordata; class Aves; order Passeriformes; family Cotingidae; genus Cephalopterus; species Cephalopterus ornatus. The sequence goes on from VZRE01005081.1 coordinate 498,532, forward strand.
CCTGCTCTTGGTGGAACAGCACAGTGCACTGGGTCCTGCTTCAGTCTCTTAGAGGGGAAAGTTTTAGGAGTTGCTTTTCTCTTTTGTATTGCCACTCACAAGTGAGAAGCAGATCTGTTCTGAATCCAAATCATGTATCCATCCAAACCACTGTGTGCCCTTTAGATGGACTAATCTACCTGCTCCTAGCATCACTCCCCAATTCCCTCTCTGCCTGAGCCGCTATATGGTATTCCTCGTCAAGCCACAGGAGCCATGTTACCATCTCCTCTATTGTCTGAACCCATTCATTGGACTGCTGGACACAAGACAACAAAAACAAGTTGCTGTGCTGGTGCTGGATGCCTCTTTCCTGATTTAGCCAGCTAGATTTGCTGGCAGCGTGCTCACAGGCCACCCAGCCCTGACCTGATCAGCTCCTTCCTTCTCTGCTCTCAGGCTTCCAAAATGTAATAACAAATGAACCATCAAAACTTACAGGAAAATGGTGAGTTCAGTTTGCCAGTGAAGAAATTTTTCCTTGTTACAACAGTATATATATAGAAATACTCCATACTCCATGGAATATTAAATAGGCAATGCTGGATTCCCTAAGTTGAAATTGCTTCCTCTGTCAAGGTAAATCCTGCACTCAGCCTCCCTCCATCTCAGCTTCATTTTGCTGGCTTTAGCACACTGCTTCTTCCCAAATGACTAAATATGATCACTGTAACTAAATGAATCATCCATCTGGAGGTGGATGCCTGCATTTATTTATCTGGATCAGGAATGCTGTAAGATAACGGGTTATTAAACATTACACTTTTCAAGACGCAGGTATCACAAGCCTGACTGGCAAAGAATGAGCTTTTAGATAAGAAAGAAGGCTTAGGAGGGTCAATTAGGTTATAATTGTCTTGGATCCCTGCCCTCTTTTACGCAGGCTTTATTAAAGCCCTACAGTTGGAGACAGTAGTTTATCTTTGCTTCAGCACAATTATTTTTAAAATTTGGCTGCACAATTTGGGGACTGCCAACACATGATATCCATGACCAACAAATCTGAGATTATCAAACATTTGAGCCCATCAGATTATAAAGACAAAGGTCATCTTGGAGAAAAGATAGAGAGGACAAAAACACTGTTCTTCTGCCAAGCTAAGCTCAAGCCTCTGCAGAGTGTGATTGGCTTGTGAAATAAAACACTGCAGGTCTGAAAGGAGCCAGTCAGTCACGAGTTACCTGAGCCCTACAGCTGAGCCCTTGCTCTCCATACTCAGATGGCGTTTCCCCAGCCTGGAAATGTTTCAACGGCTCCAGCAATATCACAAAGCAACCTCATCTTATGAGCATTTGATCTGGGGAAGGAGAAAGAAACCCCTCTTAAGTCCTTCTGAAACCTGTTTTTCCATCTTTCTTTCTTGGCATCTGTTTTCCAGGTAGTGAAAGAGAAAGAATGTGGCTGCAATGAATTTGGCCAGTGAGGCCAAAGCCAATGAGTTGCTCATGTGGTACTGTGTTCCCCAGTGTAGACCCACAGCCCTTTCTTCAACAAGACCTACAGGAGTAGGGTTCCTACCTGTTTTCCTACTATCCATCCTCTGGTTTTGCTGGAGGGTACCTCGCTGTGCCCCCCTCCCCCCACTAAGCCAAGCATCCTTGTTCTGTGGGATCTGGCAAGAGCATTGCTGTTGATTTGCTCTACAGCTTGGTTTGCAAATACCTAAGGTCAACCCCTAAGTATTTCAGACAACAGGGAAACGAAATTGCTTGAAGGGAGGCATCCAGAATACTATCAGAATGAGTGCACAGCACCTGGTGATCATCACCATCATTTTTCTTGTTGCGCTGTTGCTCTCACACCTCATCTCTGTGTGACAGGATTTGTAAGAAAGGCATGGGAACTGGGAGCTCTGGAATCCCAGCCTCATTTCTGCTCCTCGCTTGCCATTTGGCTTGGAGTGAGATATTCATAACCTTATACATCTACTTTTGAAGGTATCATGAGGGCTTATCAGATACATGTTTATAAATAATGGTTTCTACATGCAGTAATACGCAGTTTGCAGCCAGCATAACACTAGGCTTGGAAAGGGCAACACAGCCCTTTTGATACATCCAAGGAATCATGAGGACCACTGCAGAGATGGATTCTGAGATGGCTGATCATCAAGAGGCCTTCCAAATAAATCCTTCCTTTGGAAAGAAACTCTAGGATGAATTTGGAGAGTTTCCCATGGGTTTTTTTCAATTCATAACATTCCTTCCTCTGCCCCATTTCTCACAGGCTCTTTTAATACTGGGGGGCAAGGGGGGAATGCAAAAATTTACCATTTTTTTTGTCCTAGAAAGTGCAAAATTTGTTGAGATTTTATATCTCTTTAACTTACCCCAAATACACATGCATGCCATAAAGCTCAGAGCAGTGAGAAAAAAAATCCCTTTTTTATAGGGCAAGAAGCATATTTTGATAAAACATGCATTCATAGAATAAATTTTCTGTAATAAACGTCTGCCTTTTTACCATACATTTTATAGACTGTCAGCTACATCTTACATGTATGTGCAATACCCACATATTTAAAAAGAGAGAAAATGCATGCATTTTTTACCCACATTTAGCCTAAAGTGGCTTCATTATTTATTACTTCAGTTTGCTGCTGCTGTGATTGAGAGCTGGAGAAAGGGAAGCCTCCAAGCAGGGATCATGGGAATATAAAGGGAATTGGCACTCACAAGTTGCTGAGAAAGTCTTGGGCTTGTGGCCTCATTTTGACTCCTATCAATGCCAAGTGTAAAATAATAGTCTGATTCAGAGCTAAATACCATCTAGATTTCCCACTGAGTCCATTAATTCTCTTCTTTTATTGTGACAGAAAGTATTAAATACCTCAGATTAGAATCGGGTTTTCATGCAGGATCTGTATTCCAATTACACAGCGTCCTTTCCTGATTCAGGATATTGTATTGATTTGTTTGGAAGTAGGAGGGATTTCTCCCTCCTCCCACCCCCCCTCCCCAAAATTCAAAGAGTAATTTATTCTTTCTTTACACTGTCGTTCCAATTGCAGATGTTTTTGTCAAGCTGCTTTCTGTCAGAACTGGTGCATTAGCAAGGAGAGTGGTTGCTTGCAAAGGAATATGTGAATAATGGACCTGTTTTCTCCAGTCAAATCATCTCTCTGCAATCTTTGAGGATTATCATCACCCAAGAGTTCCAAAGTGACACCTGCTAGGCACATTCTAGCTAATTATTTGAAACTCTTCTGTTTCTGCTGAAGCTTTGGCAACCAGCCTGTAAAGAATGACTCTGAGCTGTGTTTCCACAATACAGTGCTTCTAGGAATGAGACAAACTGCTTTTTCTAGGCAATGCAAGAGACATTTGCCTCCCTATCACCACAAAAACAATATTAAGAAGCTGCTCAGCACTGCTTTCTGAAGGCACTTCTGTCACTGATCAGAAGAATTTAATAACATCCAGATTTAATCCCACAGACCAGAGCTGGGCTTCCAGCAGAGACATAGGGTGTATGAAAGGGCTATTTTGAAATTCAAGTTCTCTCACAGGCAAGTGAGCAGCTGGAGTTATTCTGGGTTGAAATATTTAGCCAGGGCCAAATGAACAGATTTGACAGGCCAGTAGCAAATTATGCTTTAAAGTTTGCTTTTCACTTGGTGCTGGAATCACTCTTCTAAAAAGCCCAGAAAAGAGTTCCCTTATCAATCCCTTTTTTTTTTGGTTTTGTTTTTGGTGGGGGTTTTTTTGTTGTTGTTTCTGGGTTTTTTGGTTTTGGTTTTTTGTTTGTTTGGGCTTTTTATTTGTTTGTTTGTTTTTTGTTTTCCATTTGCAAATGCAAGGTCTTGGATGTGCATTTGAAAAATGCAACGAAAAGGACTCACTGTCCCAGGCTTCATGGTCCCTCCGGGGAGGTGAGCATCCTCTGAATGTGGTCAATGCACCCACTGTTCTCCCAGGCTCCTAAGCTGAATGCTTCCAGTGATGGTGGGAACCCACCATGTCTCCTGTTCCACCTCCTTCTTCTCTTCCCATCTATTAAAAGAAAAAAAAAAAAAAAGCATACTGACACCGATGTAATTCACAGTGACAAACAACCATTAACTATTCTTCATAAAATTGTTTCTGGTTTGTGATGAAGGGCGCTTGCTAAGGTGGGGAGAAATATGTGGTTATACTGAATATTTCACGGAGAATTGCAGAAAGCTCAATATATAAGTATATTACCAGAAGTTGATCCTATAGGATGGATGTTATCCCTGCTCCTATCTTCTTGTTTTTGCCCTGTCACTTCATGGAAAAAAAAATAAAATCATAAAATCTGCATGCAATAGGTAGTAAACAAGTCCCAGATGTTGAATTGGAGAGCTGGGTGTAGGAAAATACTGAACAATTGAAGTTAAGGACAGGTAATCTAAAAAGACAAATATATAAACCCTGTCATGACCAGGTTGCTGGGATTTGGGAAATTCAAGTGCTGAATAAAAGTGGAAGAAAGGGTTAAGATTCTTTACTTCCAGTACAATTCAAATGTAGGCAAAGTCAGATGAGAATAAAGCCTGGTTCAGGTTAATTTCCAGGAGTCAACAAAGACAACTTTAGGGCAGCTTTAGCAGACTGTAAACCTTGCATCCCCCCTCATGTGAAGAGGTGATCTAGTGTAAATTGTACTGCTGTGTCACATAAAAAACCCAAACAAACAAAAAACCAAACAAAAATCCCAAACAAACAGAAAATCAAAACAAACAAAAACTAAAACAAATCAAAACAAACCCCAAACCAGTCAGAGATAGCGGTAATGACCGTGGTGACCTGCAATGACCTGCAACCCTACTGGGACATACATCTTCTGCTGTTTCTCCAGCAGAAAATAACTGTTTCTTCAGCCTTTCTGGTGATGCTGTTTTGGGTCACAGTCTTGTTCTTACAGCCCTCTTATTGCTTAATACAACTCGACTCCTCCCACCTGAACAAGGAGTGTTTGCCAGGTTTGATGGGACTTCACCTCACCTGTAGAGTACTGTGAAGATAACTCTAGAGAAACATCTCTCTTCACTTCAATAAATATATAAATATGTTCCAAAGTGGTGCTATTTCAAAGTTTATTTTAACAGTGAAACAGCTTGGAAAATTGACATTCTCAGCCAAGAAGTGGTCATTCCCTTCCCCTCTTATACTGTAATAAATGCACTGCTGGAAGCAACCCTCAGCCTTCAGGTACAAGCACAGAGTTATATACTCTTTTCCCCCACAGCTGAAGTTCTGTGGCCAGACTGAATTTCTTGGAGCAGAGCCAAATGTCCATTTTGGCTTCAAAACAGGCATCCTAGAGGAGGTAGTCCAGTCCACAGGCTATTTTTATGGGAAGGAGATGTGCAACTGGAGAAGAACGAAACACAAACACCTCCAAGGTACCACCTGAGGAAGACGCATTCTAACCTGAAAAAAAATTCTCATAATGTTTCCAAAAAACACCATTTTGGTAGTTTTTCCTTATTATCAGGATCTTAAAGCCTACTCTTGGTACCTGTTCCCTTGCAAGGAGTGGTCTGGTAAAACCATGACAGAACTTTGACATCCTTTGCACTTACACCAGCTTAGACCAAGATCCTACCAGTGTTGTCCTTCACTAATCAAATTACTTAATAATTATCCTTAGAAGAGTGAGCTTACCTCTCATCACTTAGAAATAAGCAAGGCTGTAAGTTTGGTTGACAGAAGTAATTTATTTTTGTTTCCAAAATAAAAAAGTAAATCTGCATACATTTTTCTTAACAATTCTGAGCCAGAAGTTCAGCTGATAGCAGCTGGTTTAACTCCATGGTATTCACTGGAGCTGGGACAATTCCCACTGGCTGAGTAATGAATTGTTATGAGTGAATGAGGAGGGATCAGGGTAACATTTGGTTTCAGCCACGTGAGATTGCAAATGAGGGATTCTGGTTTGGCTTTTTTTTTTTTTCTTTTCTTTTTTTTCTTTTTTTTTTTTTTCCTTTTGGTCTCAGCTATATATGGGTAGGAAAATTTCAGTCAGAGTTTGCTGGGCTTGTGCTCTACCTGCAGATAATGGTCTCTGAAAATTTTTCCCCAAAGAAATAATAAATTCAGCTTTCAAAATTCTCTCAGCAGTAGATGGCACTGCTGGGACTGAAACCTGAAAGAGAAAAACAAAAATGCAAATTTTACTCTCAGAAAGAACTGTCAGGATTATAATTGCTATAAAATATCCCATACATGCAGGTTACCCTAATAACCACATATTGATTAGAAATCGTTTCCATAATTGTATTTTTAATGCATGGAGTTTCTAAAGGCTTTGCACATGCTTTGTTGTGGAAGAAAAGGAGGATGCATGACTGCAAGCAAATGGGCAGCCTACTAGCAATGAGATTTTGATTTGTATATTATTTATCACAGCATATACCTTATAGTTAAGCTTTTTTTTGGAGTGTTTTTCTGGCTTAAAAGGTGATGAAGGAGCTTTCTATTGTGGGAAGCATTTGATTTAAAGCCTGCAAAATATCCTTGCTCTTACATAACAGGATTACACTGAGTTCTTTTCTAGGCCTAATCTCTATTAGATATTGTCGTAAAATGTTACACTTTCTTTGAAGCATGAACATGTGTAATACTCAGATGGACCGAAGCTGCTAATTGAATGTGCTGTATTTCTTTGAGAAAAGCTGTAGGAAAGAAAGGTTTCCATGATCAAAACCAACAGAAAGTGAGGTGGTTTCCCATTATAAAGGTGGGCTCATCTCCACCATTAAAGGAGACCTGCATTTGATTTCAGATTCAAGTGATTTATCATTTCCTGGTTTTTAAAGCAAGCATTTCTCATGGCTCAGCTCCAAACCTGCAAGGTCCTTTTTCACAAGGGTGGGTAATTTTGGGGTGATCCCAGCAGTGTTGATGTACTTGTCAGTGTGCTAGAAAACCAGTCTCTCCACCCCATGAGAGTATTTCCTGCTTGACTACTTCAGCACTGCATCTCGAGCTTCAAACCAGAGAGGGAAATGTACATCAGGGAGGGAATGGTCTCTCTGCCAGAGAGTCTCTGCTTGAAGGGCAAGAGCTAGATTTGAAGGCCAAAGAGCTAGATTTGGAGCTTGGTGGGGAAGTTATGGAGACCGTCTTGGCTAAGACAGACTCTATGTGAGTGCAGCTCCTCCATCACAAGCAAATGCTAAAGAGTGTGTGGTGGGGTCGCAGTGACATCCCAAAGCAGCACCTTTGCCTTCTGCATCTTCCGTTTGAGTACAGAAGACCACAGCTTTCCACAGGGAGATTTCAAACCACAATGGCCAAACCTGCGAAGTCCCAGGGATGCACTGATAGCTAAGGAAGCTTGGAAACTGCAGCTACCAATAAGAAAATTGCTCTAGCACATCTCGCTCCAAGGATGCTCTTCTATTCTTTTGATTTCTGTGGGATTTTAGGCTTTGGGATAGGCAACTAACACCCCTATTTGCACATAAAAACCCCAAGTCCTTGGAGAAGCGTATGCCTTCTTTGCAAAACCATACACAAAAGCAGAAGAGAGGACAATTTTATTTCTCTGTGTCACAACTGCCTCTGTAAGTATCAGGCTGTGCTGGTTCTTGGTAAGCAAGCATTTGCCTAGAAGTGGTGCAGAAAATATTAAAAAGCTGGGAGAAAGTACTTCCTCATGTATAAAAATAAAAAAAACCTCTGTGAAACATTTCCTCTGCGGCACACCCTGCCTGCATTTGCAGCTGCCACGTGTGTGGAAACAAAAAGCACCACTTAGGGCAAACTTTTCCAAAATAAGATAATCTTCTAAAATATGCAGTGAAACAAAAGGAAATGAAACCAGCGTGCTTGCTAATGATGTGCGTGCCTGCAGCTAGCTCTTTTAGGTGCTGCCTGAAGAAGTCACTGGAAAAAAAATGGAAAGTACTGTTACAGGGATTAATCCTGCACTGATCAGGCTTTTAGCTGGGTATCTCACATACACTCACAAGCACAACTAGGCTGAACACCAATTTGGGGGTTGCTCATCTCGTGCATGTACCAACCTTATCCATTGATTCTGCTGCTCATCCTTGTTTCTGAGGCATGAAGGGCTGCTCAAGGATGCTGGACACTTTGTAACAGCTAGGACACCCAAAATAAACATTTTATTCTTTCTTCTTTTATTTTTTAATTCATTTTTCAGTCTGTGAGCTCCTGAAATTGGGAAAGAGGCATTCTAGTGTTACAAACATTGCTGCTATTTAGCTAAAAAAAAAAAAAAAGTAAAACAAATCACCAAATATCATTCTGGACACACACTGGTAAATTTTGTCGGCATGCCAGCACACGATTAAAAAGAACCCGACAGAAATTACCTTTGAAAATAACTTACCATTTCCTCTTCAATCTTTTCATCTCCTTTCACTTTGTTTTGGTTGAAAAGCAACAATAGAATGTCAGAGGTGGGAGGAAAGAGATTTTCGTGACAGGATTGTGGAATATGCAACGGCTTGGGGAAAAACACTTCTTGCCAGTCTCATTTGTATTCAATAAGTCAGTAGGTTTTTCTTCTTTTATGTACATATATACATGTATAAACAAGCAGGTGGTGCCAGGATAATTTTTTCTGCATTGCATTTCCTATTTTGCCTTTGTCATCCTTGTTGTTTTTAAATAATAATCATTATCGCAAATTTTCATTTGAGAAGCAGATCATGCCAGGAATGTAAAGATGATGGTACCTCATTTCCTGTGATCTTAAAATAAAAATTTTAAGTGTTCTGACCTTGAATTGTGTTGTGTCATACAAAGAAGAAAGAGTGTAGTGTTGTTGCCTTGTTTGAGTTTTGGATTTCCCCCACTTCCAAAGGAATAAAGGGACACAAGTGTTAAAAGCTGTTGGGTAGTGTGTATTCCTGTTGTTGTTCTCAAGAAAACAAAGGCAATTCTTCTAAGAGATTTTAATGTGTTTTACCCACTTCCATCCATCTTCTACTCTTTTGCTGCTCTGCCTGCCCTAAAATTTCAGAACAATATCGTAGGCAGAGAGAACTTCACTAAATATCGTTCAGAGTGCACAAACTAAACCAAGACCTGGAGCAATCCATGGCGTTTCTGGGTGCGGAGATTCAATCGCTTCTTTTGCCCCCATTTATAAGACCAAAAGCAAATCAGGCCACTTAACTGGCTGCCAAAACATGAACTTGGAAGTCTTTATATATGTATAATTTCTATTTATACAGATATATATTAATGTAATTAATATATATTATAATTAATATATAATATATAATTAATATATAATATATATTATAATTAATAATTGTAATGCATATAATTAACACATACTTATATATTATATCTATCATATACTATGCTATATACTAGATATATAATTTTATTTGTTAATACTGAACAGAATTTTAAGGTTAGCAGCAATTCAAACTCAAAAATGTTAATTTCATGGTGCCCTGGACAGAAGAAAGTGAGAGTGAGACATTTCCTTGTTTTCTTTACAAAATTTTGCCCTGGAGAATTCTTTTTTGTTCTGGTGAGGTTATCCCTAATTTACAGTAGAGAGGAGAGTGGAGAGGAAAATGTTGGGATGTCCAAGGTGGGTGTCCCTGGTGGGATTTTCCTTACTGTCCACAGTGCATCATCCCAATGGAGCAATGTGGCGATGGGAGGGAACTATGATATGGGGAAACAAATACAGCTACTGACTTCAAATTTGCTGGCAGATATCATTGTGATCTCATTTTCACCTCTGGTGTTCTCCTTTACACATTTTTATTCGTGATTGCTCTTATGCATCCACTCCTTCCCATTTGTAATTGTGATTCAATGTGACTTCAACACAAATCAAATCCGCTTCTAGCAGCATGGTCTGGGGAGTCTAGCAATGATGAGCCAGATGTTGGTGGAGGTATGATACCAACAGCTGTGAGATCTCCGAATGTACCAGTGGATTTGCAAAGGAACACCTGGAAAAAGTCTTGCAATCTCAGCGTGAGTGCTGGGAAAGATAGACCAAGAGATATTCATGTACCCCACCATTACTCTGTCCCCACAACTCATCTTGTTACCCCTTCAATTGTAACTGTTCAAGAGGAGCCAGGACAAACGAAGAGAATCTAATTCCTTGAAACAAAACTTTTCCAATCCGTGCATGCTAAGCCAAGGAACAAGCAGAGTTCAGCCAAGTCATAGATCCAGTAGTGAAAAAACCCGAGCATCAGGACTGGCACACTCAAAAGCAATGGCATGCAGCACCTGAAGCCACAGCTTCACACATCTTGAGCATCCCTGTGTTGCTGACAAGACCACCTCTACCCTGGTGTAGATGGTCAGAGTGTAGTCCTTACACTGATAAAGAGGTAGATACCAGCTGAACCAGTTCACCCCAGATCTGGAAAGCTTTCTGAGGTTGCCGGATCCCTTTGCCTGAAAGGCAACACCTTTAAAATATTTTATCTACATAAATATATGGATAATAAGTGTATCAATTTGGGAGTAAGCAACAGTTCAAGGGGAAGACCCAAGCAAATCTTTTGCAGTCCACAACTAATGATCCTGTCCCACAGACTCACTTATAAAAGCAGAGGGGACTTCTGCCTTGAACCAATTCAGCTTTTGCTCACAGTGAGTGGGGATTCTATCACAGATAGCAAACAAGAACGTAGCTACATCAGTTTACACCAGAGTTTTTACTAATCTTTCTTATGCTTAGACTCAGGTGCAAGTCCTCTCCATCTTATTTCCACAAGCCTTGAAAGGTACTCAATAGAGGCTGAAGGTCAGGGCTTTTTTAGCACTGACCAGCTATTACAGAACCTAACCACCACGCTCACAGAAGACTGCAGATCCAATTTTACATAAGATGAATAGCAAAACACTGAGCCTTTGGCTTATCAATTTGCCTCGTTTCCTCATGTCCCTGCATCTGTAACAAAGCAGGGGATAATACACCTTTCCTGCATCCATCACCTGCTGGCTCCTGTGGCTCTCGCCCAACTTATCTAACGATCCTGGCACCGGGCCTCCCCTTCGCTACAGTAGCCTCTTTTGTCACTTGTCAACTAATTACACCTCGCAGGCACATTACCAGCATGGGCAGACAACAAGGCCTAAAACAATTATAGTTTTTATTTTTTAAAAAAGCTACCAGATGTTTACTGAGTCTTATCCAAAGGGATTTTATGGCAGCCTCAGAACTCTCCCAACAGAACAGCATCTGAGAATCTCCAAACAATGTGATTTCACTAATTCCTCAATAGCCTTGTACTTCTAGGGAGGGGCACAGATTTTTCTTCTTTTCTTCCAAACATTGTAACAGATATAAATGGAGGAGGATTGTCAGTCATACCGTGCCACACCATGTTATGATGCCTTGGACACTTTGCAAAGTTTTAGTGCATCACTGCTCCTCAGCATCAGAACCTTAGTGAAGGATGACAGTGAATTTTGGGACTGGTAGGATACCAAATTTTCTATGAGTGTTGAATTGCACCTGCAAGATGAGACTAATTGGAATGATCCATAAAAAAATAAAAAAGAAAAAGAAAAAAGAAAGGAAAAGGCTAGAAACCAGTATGAAAAAGGTTATGATTTCTAAAGGACGTGGTAGTGAAGGAGGGAGAGGGCACAAGGCATACAGCAAAGTTATGGTCTGTACAAACTCCTCAGTAGAGTTCATTAGCAAGGCAGTTTCTCTCCACTAATGGCGCATTATTATCCATTAGCGTGGAGCAAAATTAAGCAAAAAGTGATCAGAAAAGAAAAAATAAAAATACCTGTCTGTAAGGTATTACCACTGCACACCAGCCACACACCAAAGCAGTGATCCCGGGTCTCCTGACCCTTCTCAGTCTGCAGGAGATAAGCATCCTCTGTGCTTGGACTGCAAGCTTGAACTGCTCTGTATTTGGACTTGGTCAGCTTCGACTGAGTGGTGTCGGCTGCTGAATCCCAGTCCAGATGATTTATGAAGTTCAACTGGCTCAGGAAGCCCTTGTTTGTCCACAAGCAATATTCACACCTCTGTTTCAGAGCAAGGGAAACTGAGACCATACTCCTTCCAGCAATATCTGCTACAGCAGGACCTGGAAAGCCAGTGCTGCTCATAAATCACTGCATCAGGGGGGAGGCCTTTATCAAGGCAACCCTTTTGTCTGTTCTGTATCCGATAGCCATGATTCTGCAATAAAGGCAGAAATACTTTCGACTTCCACAGTAATTTACTACAGGGAAAAATCAGGTAGTAGGTTCGATACAAACTTGACAGTTATAACTAGCACTCAGCTGTGTGCTGAGGAAGCTTGACCTTCTTACCCCACAGGAAAGAAAGATAGGGTTGCTTATGGTATTCTCCTCCTATTCCTCACCTGTGACTGGCCTCCTCATTGCCTCCCAATTTCTCTTTTGTTTTACATATATAGCTTTTACCACTTCTCTCTTCTCCAGACTTTTGTCTAAGAGAAGGAAGGAAAAAACCCCAGAGGACAAACACCTCCTGAAGGAAGGATTGCCAAACAGCTCCCAGCGATAGAGACCTGTGACTTCTGAAACTGGTACAAGACAGAAAAAGGAGTGGTGGTATCCTTTATGTGAAAGGTGTGCACAGAACAGGAATTCAGGGGGCCAAGAGGACACAGTTAAGTTCATGCATACTTCCCAGTGGAAGACTGCTGAATACTAAACTGAGATTTTTAATTAACTTATTACAAGCTCAGGGTGACTAAAAAAATACTCAGTGGATGGAAGAATGAAAGCTTACCTGCACACATCTCTTTTACCTGATGCAGTCTGATAACTGGTGAGATACCCACAGTAGAGATAAATACTTTCCTCTCCCTTGATAGTCCCCCATCATTTCCTTCATCCCAGCACCTTGTCTCTGCCTGCCTCTGCTCCTTCAAACCTTTCTCCATGAGGAGCCTGTGGCAGCGTAGAAAGCCTAGAAAAGTAGTATCTGTAGCCAGAATGTACTTCATACCCTGCTGGCTACCACAAAAAAATGTTTTTCCAACACATCTGTAGACGCAGTTTGCAGTATTAAAGAGAGGGAGGTCCTCTACAATCTGAACACTGTGATGAGAATTACACATTTGGATCCACAGGTGCCGCACATACATGTATCTCCATGCAGATTTTCTTGGAAAAAGACAAATAGGCAAAAAGCTAATACGTGGGCCACTTCCAGGCAGTCCTTTGGCAGATTAAATAAATCACTTTTGTGGATGGAGGAGGATCATCAGAGAGGCTGGGTCTTGACATGGTGCATTTGATTCTTTGTGTGCTGGAGTAGGAGAGAGATGATCCTATGGGTTTCTGGAAGGCTGTATTACCCAATGTAAAAAAGATCTACACTGTGAAAAAGCCAAAACTATGCCCACCCCATGCCAGGGACCAACCTACTATGGAGCTGCCTTGGCACACTAGAAAAAGTGATGAACTAGATGTGCTTGGCTTCCAGCATCAGGACCCCGGACAACCTTTGGCTCAACAAACAGGCATTACAGGAGACTCAAGCAGTACCAAGCTTTGTCCTGTTAGTGCTTAGTTGTTGTTTGGGGGGTAATTTCTGGCATCTGATTTAGTTTAGAAGTAAAGACATACCGGAACACCACAGGCTTACACTCTTTTCTTCTGAAGAGATTGTGGTGGGGACTGCAGAAAAGCATCTTTCAGTGTCTGAACTGCCTAGGAAAGGAAATACAAGGTCATACTTTTTCTCAGTCCATGGTTTGACATAATCCCTTTTCATTTCTTCAGTGGCTGAACCCTGGGCTCATTTGCCATACTTGAAAAGAAGAGATCTTCAGAAAATCATCACAACCCCTACAACTGTCTCTCCTCAGCTCCCAATGTGATTTCTTCAGCTGATGGATTCAGGGCACGTTGCAAACAGCATTGCAATGGCTGGTAACTCTGCACCTACCTCCTTGGAGATGCTGAGGTGTTTAAGGAGCCCCTCTCTATTTCTTCGACTACTAAAAAATGCTTGTGTGACAGCTTGCAAGGAGAGCAGAGAGCAAGAAACCAGCAGGTTAGCACCAGCAGTTCATATTCATCACACAAGCTTTTCAATGAAAAGTTAACAGTGGGGAAGAAGAGAACTGAAAATTCTCTTTGAGAGATAAATTCTTCTCAGCTCAACACTGGCAAATATGTATCTGTGAAGTAAGGCAAAGATTCATCTATCCTCCTCTTGGCCACCACACCACCAGAGGGGTGGAAGCATTTGAGCTGATCTGATTTCAGACATCTAAGAGCACAAGTGCCAAAGGATCTATAATCAGTGGAGAGAAGGGGCACTTTCAAGGGCAATTGAGCTCAGCTGGTTTTGAACCCATCTCAGGACAGCATTGAAACCCTCAGGAGGGGCTTATCTCACCCCTGGGTATTAGAGGTAGGACGTGATAGTCCCCTCACATGCTCCCTAGCACGCTGGGAGCTGTGAGGTTCTGCAGCCCTTGTAAGGTCTTGCCACTTCATCACCTGCCAAAGCAAGCAGGCTGAAAGCCTTGTTCTTCAGGGTAAATCAAGAAAAAATGAAAGTAAAATTGACAGCAATAGTAATTTCAGTGGAATGGTGTATTACTAGCAGTGTTATTGCTTCCACTGACTTTATTAGAGTGTATACACAGTGTGCAATAATGTAATTAGATTTCACAATGTGTAATAATGATTTTTATGCAACGCAACAACTGTGCATTAGAGAAGGGAATTGGTTCCCATTACAGAGCCAGCACAAATCTTGGGCCAATACTTCATACCTGACAGTGCCTCTGTTGGGTCTCAGGTCTGGGCTATAATCCAGTAAGAGTGGTAGAATAGCCTAGGGCAGGGATTTTTTCACTGTGGCTCCAGAGATGTCCCTGTGCTTCCCATGCTTTCCTGTATGGGCAGGATCACCAGATTCCAAGAGAACCCAGTGCACAGCTCATTCATGACTGAAATGCTCGTACGAGAAACCCTTTTCCAGAGTAGGCAACATTTTTACCTCCCTTGGAGAAAACTATTTAGGAGCTAGTACATACCCACAACACATGAACCTGCCCGGGAGGGAAGAAAATGCACAGCATGAGATCAGTGAGAGAAGATGAACCTCCACAGGGCTGGCGACTAAATAGGGGCCATTAAGGGCATACTAAGGAGACAAAAGGTGGAGGGATCTTAAAAGTGCTCTTGATCCAGAGCTATTCACTCTGCTATTCAGAGTGCAGCTGCTGAGGCTCGAGTTGTCTGACTGGCACAATTTACCACTTAGCACAGATGGGGACAAATGATTTCCAGCATCATGTCTCCCATTTTAGCCCCCAATGGCTGGACTGAAACAACTGTGGCACGTGCTCGAAAAGGGCACAGCAGCAGCCGTCTCACATGTCCAGTGATGCATCTGAGAGCAGCAGCAGAAATGCAGCCCTTGGCTTTGGCATGTCCAAAGCTTGACTTAACCCTCCCCGGCCGATGGCACCCCGCAGCACCGTGATTTGCTCTTGAAATCTAATTGTGTCAACAAACATTTTACGACCTCAGAATAAATAACTTTCACTTTCCCTCTGAGCAGGCTTGTTTTAAATGCCACTTGCTCTGTCTCTACCATTAATGAGCACGAGCTGACGCATTTATTCTCTGCTGCATTTTCCACAGCAAATCATGGCTTTACAGCAAAGGTACAGAATATTAGAGCCACAATTTCATTGGCAAGATTTTTTTGCTTGTGAACCCATTAATATTTTCTCTGAACATTTTTTCTCCCTCGTCTTGCTGGAATAGAGAATTGGTCTTTTGCAGGTCTATTCTCACTGCTATTCCCTTGGTTGGAGTGAAATATATATGAGATGACTCAGAGTTTGAACTCTCAGTATATGTTTCTAATACAAAGTCTCTGTGTGTCTGGGGACTTAAGACAGATATTTAATTTTAGATAAGAAATACTGGTGACATCATGCCTTTGATTTCTTTGCTGGATATCTGTGCAGCCTGCAAATGGTGAAGCTGTTCATCCATAACAGCCTCATCCCATTTAGGAAGTCACATAATATTCAGCATGGGTACAGAGCAGAAGGCAGCCACTGGTCCTCTTGGGTGGTACTTAGCCGGAGTGCACAGTAACCCTGCTGAATGCATACAATAACACATATGTAAGGGTAGAAGGTTTTGCAAAGAAAGCTAGGTTTTCTGAGACATTTTTGTGCAGCTGCTGCATCTGTGGGACAGCAAAGCACATCAGCCTGAAGGTCAGCTACCCTTACCCCACAACCCACCTTGCACATATTAGTTTATACCCCCTCCATACACACAGGGGAGAGTTTGAATTTAGCCTTGCCATCAGTGACTTCAGCTTCCCACAGCAGAAGATGCCGGCAAGTGCATCCAAGCAGAAGGAAGCATGCACATAACAGCTTCTTTTTTAGCTTTACAGATTAAAAGAAGAAAAAAGACATGTCTTCATTTTATTTTGAAACATGACTAACTAAAAGCTCATATGCATGGAGGGGAGCTTGAGAAAAAAACCCCAGACTCCTGCAGCAACACCTTTAATCGAGACCATTTTGACGACATTACGGTGACAAATTTTCAGCCTTTCCTACAATTTTATACCTTCCTACACAGCAGGTGTTATCAAAAAAGATCTAGGAGAGCTATTAGCATGGATAAACAAGGCGTAAGACAGGAAATAAAATCTAATTGCTGAGGCACAAATCAAACTGCAGTACTCACACATGAGGAGAAACACTTAGCATGTGGGGTGTCTTACCAAGGGGTCCTCATTCTTCAAAACTCCAGTCAGTCTTGAAACATCTTCCTAAAGTTTAGTCTTCAGTTCAGCCAGGAGTTAAAAATTTGCTCCAACGCTATCAGCTTCATCACTTTGGTCTACATAAAGGAAACCATCATCAGCATCGCCCTGGGCTTGCTAAAGGGCCTCCAAGCAACACCCAGTCATGCTGCTGTTACTTCTCCAATTAGAGACCATGTGGGCAGAAAGCTGATTAAAGCAGCTCTGAGACTTTAACTTACTTTTGCTGGGTTTTACGTTCTTTTTCTTTTTTTTTTTTGTTTTCTTTTAAGCCTTTGTCAGGTGCTTCTCCTAATTGTCCTAAATGAATAATGAACAAACCTGCAGATTGAGACAATTGGTTTTTTTCAGCCTGGAGAACGCTTAGGGGTGACCTAATTGCAGCCTTACAGCACCTGAAGGGAGCCTACAAGAATGAAGGGAGGGGGACATTTTACAGGGGCGTGTAGTGACAGGACAAGGGGAAATGGCTTAAAACTGAAAGAGAGTAGGTTTACATTAGATATTAGGGAAAAAATGCTTTACTGCGAGGGTGGTGAGGTGCTGGAACAGGTTGCCCAGAGAAGCTGTGGATGCCCGGTCCCTGAAGGTGTTCAAGGCCAGGCTGCATGGAGCTCTGACCAATCTGGTCTAGTTGAAAGGTGTCCCTGCCTACGGCAGAGGGGTTGGAACAAGATGATCTTTAAGGTCCCTTCCAACCCAAGCCATTCTATGATTCCATGATTATGGAGCTCACAGCTAAGAGACAGAAGATAGATGAGAAGAAATGGTAGGAATCCAGTTGAGGGCATTCCAAAGGCATGTCTAATTCAACAGAAGTAGACTTCAGAGTATATAAGCCTCTCAGCTCCAGGGCTGTGGTTTGGTACATCATCTTGGCCTCAGGCCAAAATCAGCCCATGGCATACTTGAGGATGGCAGGTTTTAACATCTGTTCTAAAGCCTGAAAGCCACCAAACTTGTGGAAATATGAGCTGCCTCTTATATAAATGGCTTATAAAGCATCCATGCCTTTTTAGCTAGTACTTATGTTTTCGATTAATTTAGTGTCATTGTGTAAAAAAACTAAAACGAAACCCGCAACCCCCAATTTAGGGCCCCTTGTATCAGATCACAATCACAAGCTGTTCAACAAAACTGACTAATAACATTGCTCTGTGCCCCAAGAAGGGATTAGCGCTAGCCCTAGGTGAAATGAGATTGCTGAGGCTCAGCTGCCACCCTCACATTTCCACCTCACTGACCAAGACTATTATTTGGCCTTGCACCCCTACCTCAGAAGTTTCCTATTGAAAAAATCCCACAACACAAGCCCCAACCCATAAATCTCATCTCTTTCTGTGTGTGAATTAGCAATAAGGGGGATGTCCTCGGCTTTAAATATTGACCCACTGCAAAGTGGATTCAAGGCAGAATGGTGGTGGTCCTTCTTGGTTTGCTCAAGTGAGGGACAGATGGTTTGCTCTTACTAGCCACACACAGGCCACAGAAATAAAGCATCAGTGATGTTACCCACGTGCTGGGAGCCAACTCTTAACAGTTCTGCAGCAATTGGTTCAGTGGTTGTGGGCCACATGTACCCCTCAGCATCCCTCTCTTGTGAGCTCTTGAAGCTATAGCCCAGGGTGCTGACGTGCAAAGTTTACTCCTCTTTTAGCACTCCCAGGCAGTAAGTCATTTTCCAGGCATACCTAAAACTATTTTAATTTTTTATGTAAGAAAAATATGGTTAAAAAAAAAATCACAGCAGTATGAAATATGGCTGAAGACTCAGCAGGGGTGTTTCTTCGGTTCCTCGAGGAACTATCTTCTGACCCTGCAATAAGAGACTGTAGGTGACAGGCTTTTCATTTCTCACTTTTTTTTTTCTTTCTTCAAACTGTAAAATGATATAATATCTTACCAAAGCTCATTGTACATCACTTTACTGGTGTATTGGGTCAGGGAGTCCATGGGTTAATCCCGTGATAGGTAATGAAGCATTACTTATAACTACATTTGACTTCACTTTTTCATTTCCCTGCATAGTACCACTTGCTGTATTACCTGTGGTGAACTGCAGCACTCAATTCACCTTCTGTGGACACTACTTATTATTTTATAGGCCTCTAACATGTCACTTCTTCTGTGCTTCTGCACTAAAAATATTTCTAAATGGCTCCTAACAGGAAATTCTCCACTTTCATTTAATAAATCCTTTTAGTCTCCTTATTCCTTGGTCCTCAGGAGAAGGAGAGTGGTCCAAAGAAAACACGTGCCATTGATTGGGAACCTGGGATTAAGAATCCTTGAGGTGCTATACTCTTAAACCCCCACTGTAGCCTGACTACTTTCCCAGCTGAAATGCACAGTGAGCAGATGCTTTCCTTGCCCCCTTTGACCAGGCTTTCTTCAAGCTGTTGCAGGGGGTATGGCCCATGCAATTGAGACACAGCTTCACACCATTTTATCTGGAATTGGGATTTTCTCAACAGGGAACACAGCAGAACTCAACGCACTGGCATGTCCCTGGGCCCTGCCTTGCAGATTGGCATTGTTTGGTCCCCAGGCACTGGCTGGTGGCATTCTCCTGCCCCCTGATCCAGCAAAAAGCCACAGCTGGCCAGCAATGACACCTACCACAACTCAAGCTGCAGGGCTCCTGCCTTTGCACTGTCCAGCGGCTCCTTGTTGCTTCTTTAAACTTGCAGCAATGTTTCTAAGTACTGTGATACTTACGTTGGTTTTGACACACTACCAGTCAGATCTCCCATATTAGGGTTGTATTATTTTTTATGTGAAATGTTGCAGCAGCTAATTGCAATTACCAGAAAGCACGTACAAGAGAGCTTGTTGATTGCCAGTAGACAAAGACACTTTGGAAATCTTGGATTTTGCTATAGATGAAAGCCTATAAATTTTAAAATAGAAACCACGTTATCATTTACAATTTCCGTTTGCTAACAAATTCTGCTAAACAAAATTGGCGGCTGATTAAGTAAACATTTATACATAAATAAAACAGTGAAGATCTCTTCAGTTATTGAGATGCAGCCAGTCTCTCGTAAATAATACAGTGATGAATTCTGGCGTTACAGTGCATGATAAAGCTACCTAGTCTCAAAGTCTTAGGCAAACTAATCCATACGCATGAATCAATCAGTTCATTTTAGTCAGACTAGCGTTACATAAATGTCACTAAAATCAATGACTGAAAGACATAAAAGATTAATAAGTCCTCATGCGGTACATCTAACTGGGATGCAAACCTACAGCAGATAAGTTCATGCTGCACACAGCTATACAGGTAGTTTGAATAAGTCATTTTAATAGAAAACTTGAGGGCAGGCCTGTGATGAGCAGGCGTGGACGAGAAAAATCTGATGTGTTATTAATTTCAGACAATGCCAAGTTCTTTTTCATAATGTACATTTTATTAATGCTGTCCATGATAGCTTTTCATACTGGTTCACCACCAGGAGTACAGTAATTACAATGTATTAAGATTCATTCCATGCCTGAGGAGTAAGGAAGTCCAGTTAAGAAATGGAAAGCAAGTGAAATGTCAATCACTATTGACTCAGGGCTGGATTAAATCAAAACTCTGCCCTGGGAAACCCAGTGGCTGGGTGGGTTTGGTAACAGCACCTCCCAGACACAATCTTCAGTGAATATCTGCATCCCCGTCCTCACTGGCTCACCTCCGCACATCACCTGTGTGCCATCGATACAGATGCAGTGGATGGGATTCATCATTTTTATTAGGACTCAGGGTTCGTCTTTACAACTGTCAGTTACTGGGTGTCAGCCTCTTCAGGGTTGGAAAGAGAGAGAAACATTACAGGTTGTTGTAAACACCTCCAAGAATAACTCTTCTAGACATAATGGCAAGGGTTTACGGTGCAGGATGATGGGATTGTCTGGGGAGAGAAACTAATAGTGAGGGCTCTAGTGAAAAAACAGGGAGTATCTTCTTTCCTGCAGTTGCAGCCCCCTTTTCTTCCCATGGAGCACCTTAGATGTCCCCAGCGCCAGGAAGCCTCAGGCTCAGGATTTATCACTGCCCTTCAGGGCTCTAGCAACCATAAGAATGGTCTCCTCATGACTGTGAAAGATTGTGAACTTTCAAACTTTTTGGAGGTATTTATTTTGCTTAACACACTGTCTGACTTTCAGAACATTTCTGGCACAAGGATGGGGTGGTTTGTTCATATTTTTCATTATTTTTCTGCCTGGAAAAAAAGGCTAACAGCATATACTGGGGAGGAGACCACAGCCTCACCAGGACGATGGTCACCTTGCATAGGGACACTATACAAGGCTGGAGAAGCAGGCAAGGGAAGGAGGTGTCCACATGTGGCAAATGGAAGCACAGTGTCTTCTGTGCGCTGGTTTGATAAATAAATAAATGGTTTGATAAATATATAAATCACTTGGCACTAGCAGTCTTTAGGTGTTAATGGCAACAGCAGCCAGAGAGAGGTGGATGACAGAGGAGGTGTTCAAGTACTCAAGAGGGAAAGACCAACCCTTGCAGCTCACCTTGAGCCACTGCAAGCAAATTACCTCTCTAGATGCCCACACCCCTCAGTCATTTGAGGCAGCTTCCAATTTCTGTATATTGCCCACTGGCCATTTCTTGCAAAGGTATGGGGGCTTTGCCCCCAACACTATTCTAAATATGTTGGTTGATACTATCTGGCTTTTTAATGGGGAAGGACACTTCATGTTGGCCCTGCTTTCTAGAAAATGCTAGGCTGAAGAGAGTCGCCTATGTCTAGAGAAAGTTATTCTGTGTAATTTTCAAAAATATCTTTTTTTTTCCTAAAGTATGTTTTTTTCCCCTAATTTCAATTTTTAATTTCAATTTTTTTTTTCCAATTTCCCTGCGCTGGCTGAATCCACATAGTTGGACTCAAGAGTAAATAAGGCTTAAGTAGTTGTGAAGGATGAAGGGGAACACCCAAAGTTCCTCTCCAGCTTCCATCAGGTACCATGCTGCAGCAGCTCACATCCTGCAAGCGCCCATGCCTGAGTGCAGCCCTGTTCTGCTGGCAGTGTTTGCAGATGGCCACTGTTGTGCCACAGCAGGGGACAGTGGACGATGACTCAGTGGGGAGCAGAGATTTATCAGCTTTTACTCACCTAATGCCACCCCCGCCACACCTCGTTCCGTGGAGAGGTGTGGACACTACTCTGTGCTAATGCTAATAAAGCTGGACCTGGCAGCAGTACTTATGACTTCTCAAGCTTATTTGGGCGTATAAAGGTGAGTACAATATACACATCTATATTCTCTCTTCTCCCACGAACACAGCTACACAGACATGGAGACCTGCACTGGCTGGCACCCACCTGCACCAGGCTCAGTCTTGCACACGCATTTGCGAACATGCTGAGGAGAACTGCATGTACAGGCACTGGCTGACATGGACACAGATGTCTTTGCATGCCTCCATTTACCCAGCTGAACTGTTGGCCCAACACCATTACTAAGCCTTCAGGGGTTCTTTTTTCCCCCTTTTTTTT